>JAPXFY010000023.1:56163063-56185563 GCA_030674185.1 Monoplex corrugatus
CTTGCGTGTGTATGTGAATGTCGTTATTTCATGAGCTGGTAAATGTATGGTGTTGGTGCGGTTAGACTTATGCATCTTTGTATTCTTTATACGTAATTTTGTTACTGTAAGCCCTTATGGCCTTTATTTTTTTAAATATTCAGCGCAGGATATGCTCATTATTATAACTGTTACCATCAATCCATGCCAAAACTTTTGCTCAGATTGGAGGAAGAGGAGAGAAAGTAAAGAGGGATGGGAGAAGGGGGAGATAGACGGAGTGGGGGTGGGGGTGGGGGTGGGGAGATAGGGGAGAGACCGGGGGCTAATTTTCCCCATCTTAACAAGCAGTCGATCTTTGAACAGTCAGCTGGCTTACCTTATGGCCTAGTCTTGAAGCCGGTGTTGACTCCAGAGTTTCAGGAAGGGATCCCCCCCCTTTTTTTTTTCACATCATGCCAAACACCTTTTACTCTTTGATCCACCACTGTTGACACACTTTATTTAATATTGAGGCTCAGTGGATATTAAATACTGAGATGTGGATGTGCATGAATTCGTAGATTGTAGAAGTGTATAATTGTAGAGTGTAGAATATATAAATTTGCAGATAGTAGGTACGTGTACACGTTTTCATCTGACATTAGAATGTATACAATTGTGGATAGTAGAAGTGCATAAATTTGTACATTGTAGAAATGTACAAATTTGAAGATAGTAGAAGTGCATACAATGTGCATTGTAGACGTTATAGATGTGTACATTGTAAAAATGTACAAATTGAGATAGAAAGTGCATAAATTGTACATGAAAAATGTCAAATTGAAGATAGTAGAAGTGATAAAAATGACATTGTAGACGTTATAGATTTGTACATTGTAAAATGTACAAATTTGAAATAGAAAGTGCATAAAATGTACATTGTAGACGTTATAGAGTGTACATTGTAAAATTACAAATTGAAGATAGTAGAAGTGCATAAAAATGTACATTGTAGACGTTTATAGATGTGTTATTGTAAAATGTAAAATTTGAAGATAGTAGAAGTGCATAAAAATGTACATTGTAGACGTTTATAGATTTGTACATTGTAGAAATGTATATATTTGAAGAAAGTTGAAGTGCATAAATATGTGCATTGTAGACCCATACAAATTTGTACATTGTAGATATATAGAAACTCGCACATTGTAGAAATGTAGATATTTGTATATTATATAAGTCCATAGATATTTACACTGTAGACCTATATAAACTTGTATATTGTAGAAATGTATAAGATTGTAGATTGCAGAAGTATATGAATTTGTACATTGAAGATGTATATAAATGTATACAATTGTAGAAATGTGTAAATTTGTAGATTGTAGAAGTATATAAATGTATATTGTAAATGTATAAACCTGTACATGTAAATTATAAATTTGTAGATTGTAAAGTACATTAATGTATACATTGTAGACTGAAAAAGTGTATAAATTCATAGCTATAGAAGTGTATAGATTCGTAGAAGACGAGAAGTTTATAAGTTGGTAGAAAGAAAAAGTGTATAAATTCGTTGACTGTAGAAGTAGAACAGTATTGTTAAAGTGCAATTCGTATCGTACGACGTGTCTAGTTCATAGATGTATAAAGTGGGTTTCGTAAACCATTGAACATTTCTTGATGATTCCCATGAACAAGCCGTTGCAATGGCGGACGCATCTTCGAAGAAGAAAACGAAACAAAACCAGCAAAATATCTTCACTCCTTAAATCGCAAATAGTCCCTAAACATCGAAGCAGCGCAAAGGATTTACACCGACAACAACAAGTGGCGTATACCACGAGTTTTATACATCACACGAAAAACTGCAGTCTCACAAAAGGCACAATCATGTATATCCAATGAAGACATCGAAAGTGAAACACAGAAAACGAAACATCGACACAGAAATGTGCAAAAAAAAACAACAACAACAAAAACCACCCTTGCCTTCAGTAGAACATACACTAAGTCATGAGGGTTCCTCGCTTTAAAGCAGAAAATGCACGCACAACTTGAAGTTAGCGTATATTATACCAGTGTAGAGGCAAGCTAACGAAAGGGTAATATTACATTATGTGGGTTAATAGGCTCGCCTCGACACTTTCAGTGGTTTCTATTACTGTCGAATGAACGCACACACTCACACGTTCTCTCTGTATTATACTGTGAAATCTTTTTTTGTTTTTTTGTTTTTTTTTTTTTTTGCGATGTAACAAACACTTGAGCCTGAGTATGCATGCACGTTAAATTCTGTTCTTGCTAAGAAAGAGCGTGTAGGTTTTTAGTTCAGTGTTAGTATGTATTTATTTGTTTATTCATGTATTCATTTATGTATTTATTTATTCACTTACTTACCTATGTATTGTTGTTTTTTTTATCTGTTTATTCATACTTGTTTGCTTGTTTGTTTCGTTTCTTTTGGTCATTTCTAGGAAAGTGCGTGTATATTTCTTTTTTGATTTCAGTGTTAACATTTATTCATTTGTTTATTTATGTATTCATTCACCCATTTATTTGTTCACTTATTTACTTCTTCGTTTCTTTTTTTTTTTTATATCTTTTTATTCATGTATTTGTTTTGTGTTCGTTTTGTTTTGTTTCTTTGTTAATTTCTCTATTTCATGCCTTCCAGCTCGTTGCAGACCATCATGTCTTTCTCCCCGTGATGCCAGTGATGGTACAAGCTAAGAGGAAAGAGAAAAAAGATGTCTGTTTCAGTGTTTGTTTGATTCCTCTTTTTAATTTTATTTTTTTTTTTAAAGATGTTAAACCGAATAATACAAAATACAATGGTCATCTTAAACGTACATTAGATATTAGATATACACTCGCGTGTACACCCTCTTTCTCTGTCTGCCTCTCTCTCTCTCTCTCTCTCTCTCTCTTCTGTTGTCTGTCTGTCTGTCTCTCTCTCAGTCTTCTGCTGTCTGTCTATCTCTGTGTGTCTCTCTTTCTTGTTCTCTCGTCTCTCTGATGTTCTTGTTCTCTCTGTCTTTTGTTCTCTCTGTCTCTCTTACACACACACACACATAAGCACACTCGAACACACACACACACACACACACACACACACACACACACACACACACACACACAATAACACACACACACACACACACACACACACACACACACACACACACATGCTAAAAAGAAAGCAAATCAGAGGATAAACAAAGAAAAACAAAACAAGAACAAGAAACCACAAAAATGGAATCAGAAAGCGTATTTAATACAACAAAACAAGACAGACGCCAAGTTTCGCTGTTTTGCCCTTTGTGGAAGCCAACAGAAAAGACAACAAAGGGAAACGCACACACACGCACACATACACACACACACACACACACACACACACACACACACATACACACACACACACACACACACACACACACACACACACACACACACACACACACACACAACACACACACACACACACACATACACACACACACACACACACACACACAGAACCTTAGTGAGTTAAAAAAAAAATAATAAAATAACAGCAAGACTTCCCTAACCATTTTTTTTCTTCTCTTACTCGTCGAAACAACCAGCACACCCACACCCACCCACCCACACAGACTTCCACCCACCACCACCACCCCACCATCACTAGTAAAAACAGAATCACAGCCCACTTCACCTCCTTCTCTCCCCTCCCCTTTGTTTCCCTCCTCTCCCATCATTTTCATAATGCAGAGGCGTAAAACCTGACTTCTGATGAGGCCTCCCCCCATCCATCATGGCTGCCGAAGGATGACCCTCACCAGTGACAGTCGCCGCCACCGCAACAAGAGAATGAGCGTTTCAAGATGATAGCGAAAAGCGTCTTCCTTTGGCCGTCAATTTCACAGCTGCTTGGAAAGACTACTCCCTCGAATTACTTCATTTTCCGTTTTCTTCATTCATTCCTTTTCTGTAGTGGTGCCAGGGCTTTGAAAAAAAGAAAGAAAGAAAAACAAAAAAAAGGTGGGAGATATTATTTGATATCGACCACAGAGAGAGAGAGAGAGAGAGAGAGAGAGAGAGAGAGAGAGAGAGAGAGAGACGTGTGTGTTGTGTTGGTGTGTGTGTGTATGTGTGTGTGTGTGTGTGTGTGTGTGTGTGTGTTTGTGTATGTGCGCGCGCGTGTGTGCGTGCGTGCATGTGTTTGAAAGAAATGATGTTGTTCGTAATTACTCTTTTTTTTTTTTTTTATCGCTATTTCTTTTATTTGTTTATTCATTCATTCATTTATCTATTTGTTTGTTTGTTTGTTTTCTATTTGTTCATTTGTTTGTTTATTTGTTTAAATCGAAGGATCTTTTCTTTTAAGTCAATTGCATTATTGCAATTTACAAACTACGAGCCAAAATATCAGCACTCAAGGAATCAGAAATTCATCCCCAAAACATGAATCAGGACACGTGTCTGAGAAGACAAGACAAGACAAGACAAGACAAGACAAGACGAGACAAGACAAGACGAAGACGAGACGAGACGAGACGAGACGAGACGAGACGAGACGAGACGAGACAGACGAGACAGACAAGACAAGACAAGACAAGACAGAGGCAAATTTTGCATTAATTATCCCTTTGTCTCCGGCACCCTATCGACCAACTGCAAAAACTTAACCCTTTGACTCCCTCACCCTATCCATCAGCTTCTTGCGGGAAGGTGGTGGATAGGGTGAGGAGTCAGAGGTGGATAGGTTGAAGAAGTCAAAGGGTTAAGTTTTTGCTTTGGTAGCATGGTTGACAATGCAGGATGCTGGTGGACAGGGTGCAGGAGTCAAAGGGTTAAACATGCCGTAACAACACTCTAGTTTCACGTGTACGCAAGATTGTCTCAGCTGTTTCTGCGTGTACCAGTACCAAAGTTGGGTCACAGGTGTGCACCACCTCGTCAAACCGTCGGATTGAAAGTCAGGGAGTCAAGGTCAAGGACATACAGACCAGCAGGAAAAAAATGTCCAAAAATGCCTAAAACCCGCGGTTTAGGAAGAAGTGGTGTGAACAGCAGTTTGTCCGGATCTTTTGACTACGGATCTAGTTATGTTCTGTTTTCAATCGCGAGACATCACTAGAATTATGTGAGAGATCTCTCCCATAGTCACCGCTTCACGTCTATTTCTAATTCATCTGACGCTTCTTCAAGGTCACAGTGACCTTGAACACTACAAATTGAGATTAAAAAAATAATTCTTCACGGTTGAGAAAGCAGGATGCCAGAGGAACTCAAAGGGTTAAACACTTCCCTTGATAGTGTCACGTAAGATGTCTCGGAAGAATAAGAGATAAGAATGAAAGAGACACGATTAGTCTTCAGTTTCAGTTTCTCAAGTAAACATCTCCAAGCTCGGAATGCATTCCATATGTACTGAAGCCTCAGATGTCATGTGATGAAGAAAACCCAAAGTGATCATGGCATAAGCCCTGAGCGTTGGCAAAGTCCGTCATCATCATCATCATCATGTGCCCTGCCGCATGGCGTTGGCGATCATGGCCCTCCATAAGCATCTATCCCTTGTCCCCGCAAGCACGTCTTCCACCCTCTCTGTCCTCAGACACCCTGCAAGTCCGTCCAATATTTTCTCCCTGGGTCTACCTGGTGTTCTCTTTCCCTTCAGCTTTTCCTGTTGTGACCAGGTGCTCTAATTCCCCTTTCCTCATAAAATGGATTAGTGTATCTGAGTTTTATATATGATATTTGTGTCAGTCTGTCATTGAGAGACATGAGTAGAAACGAAGAGATGCGTGAGGTAGTTGGAACAACACCTGTCAACCATCACATCAAGCGACAGCGGATCAAGTGGTTTGGTCACCTGCCCACGATGCCAGTCAACCAGCCAGCCCTCACAGCTTTCAACGATAGATGCTTGGGCTTCAGAGCCACATCACGCCGGTGCTGGATAGATAGTTATTGTTATTGTTACTGTCATTTTTGTTTAAAGCCCAGCCGACAGTGCAGAGCCACATCAGGGCTATAACCGTTCAAAAAGTTCACATTACTTCAACAGGGAAAGAAAAGAAAAAAGGAAATAAAGTACACATATCAACGCATAATCTAAGGAGATGTCCATGGTGTTGACCACCCCGTCCAATTTATCGCACAAAGGATTTAAAAACTTACTGGAATACACATTTAAACATAACTAAGGAAACTAAAACATATAAAAACGGGCATAAACTTCCTAAAATTGCTTTCGCGTATTTCACTTCCCTAGAACCAAAAAGGCACTCAATACATGTACCCAATTATCAATCTTAAGAGAAAGTACCTAAGACTTTATCGAACACATACAGGTGAATGGACCAGCAAGGCAGAAATTTATAGGAAGAAATGACAGAAAGCAAAGAAGGAAGAAAGAGGCAAAGAGAGTATGGAAAAGAGGAAATTTCTAGCACAAAAAGATGGGGATACTATTTATACCGAAAGAGCCCCCGAATCCCCACGGGGGGGGGGGGGGGGGGGGGGGGGAGGGGGGCTGGATAGATGAAGTGATAGATACACTCTCATCTACAACATGACCCTACACAAAACTTCAGGTCTAACTGCAGACCGTTAACTTCTTCATCTTCTAGTGACACAAAAATAAGCTGTTCGAGCTTTGCTGGCCAGCTCATGGATGTATGCGCAGGCTTAAGGGTTGTGTCATGGTCACCATCACATGGAACCTGTGATGTCAGTGCATATGGGATGCATTCCGAGCGCGGTGACGTCATCTTGAGAAACTGAAACTGAAACATGTGGGGTTTATGGGATTTTTCAATGTTCCGATTAAACTATCCTGTAGTGTATTCTAAATGAATTCTATTTTAAAAATTGTTGTTGTTTTTTTCTACTAGAAAACAGGGAGACTGTAAAAATGTCTTGACTATCTTCGTGGTGGCACCTGTGACATTAATGCATATGGAATTCATTCCGAGCGCGGAAACGTCATCTTGAAAAACTGAAACTGATGGTTTATGGGATTTTTCAAAGTTCCAGTCAAATCAGCGTGTAATGTATTCTAAATGAATTCTTTTATATACGTTGTTTCTTTTCTCTTGTCTTTTTTTCTTTTTTTGTGTGTGTGTGTGTGTGTGTGTCTAACACATAACAGGTAGACTGTCAAAATGGCTTGACCATCTTGGTGGTGGTGTTTTTTTTTTTTTTTGTTCCTAACCCTTCATTTTGAAGCCCGCAGGTTCGCGGTGTTTGGTAATATTGGGTTGTGGGAAGAGTGTATTGAGATGATGGCTACGTGGCGTGACAGTCATTATGAAAATAAGGCGAGAAAATTATTAAAACTGTGGTGTTGTGTGTGTGAAGTGGTGCGTGTGTGAGGTGGTGTGTGTGTGTGTGTGTGGTGCGTGCGTGTGTGTGTGTGTGTGTGTGTGTGTGTGTGTGTGTGTGTGTGTGAATGTATGTTTGTGTTTGCGTGCGTTTGTGTGTGTTTGTGTGTGTGTCTCTGTGTATGTGTTTGTGTAAGTGACAGAGAGACAATGACAGACAGACAGACAGACATGACGGGGGGGGGGGGGGGGGGTAAGACAGAGAGAGAAGGGGAAGAGAGAAAGAGAGACAGGAGAGTAGAGACGGAGACAAAGGTAGAGACAGAGACATAGACATAGAGAGACAGAAAGAACAAAGACAGAGGCGATAGACAGAGAAGAGAGAAAGAGACAGAGACAAGAGAGAAGAGAAGAGAGAGAGAGAAGAGAAGGAGAAAGAGAGAGAGATAGAGAGAGGATGGTCAGAATGTGATACAACGTATTTTGTTCTTTTTCTACCGATACATATTTGAAAATGCAATGTCGACACCATGATGTTTCATATATAGACGAACTACAGAATTTATTTCATTGTATCTAAACAAACCATGATTCAAAATGTTGCTGAGTTAGTATGGAGTCTTGTAGACAGTGTCCTTAAAAAGCTGGATCAAGGCAAAGACTGCTAACTCCACTGAGGTCACTCAACATAAGTGCATGGTCAACATAAGTGCATGGTGTCCTTGTGGTGGCTCGACATTATGGCATATTAGCACCAGAACTTTAACTGAATGAAGCCAGTGCTGTATCGTGAAGCCAGAATGAGCGGCACTGGATCGACACCTTTGACGGATAGCAGTTGCAAGGACAGAAAAAATAAAGATTAAAAAAACAGAAAAGTGTCTGGAAGATGAAGCAACAAAAGCGACTTCATCTTTCGTCTGTCATTCGCCTTCTACATGTTTAGTCACATATGGCCATGAAGATGGAACATCTTTTCAGTTCCCTCAGGCTGTGAAAAATCATTTCAGTTCCAGAGCTGTGAAAAATCTTTTCAGTTCCACAGGCTGTGAAATCATTTCATTCCCACAGGCTGTGAAAAATCTTTCAGTTCCCACAGGCGTGGGAAATCTTTTCAGTTCCCTCAGGTTGTGGTAAATCTTTTCAGTTCCCTCAGGCTGTGGGAAATCTTTTCAGTTCCCTCAGGCTGTGGAAATCTTTTCAGTTCCCTCAGGCTGTGGAAATCTTTTCAGTTCCCTCAGGCTGTGGAAATCTTTTCAGTTCCCTCAGGCTGTGGTAAATCTTTTCAGGTCCTTCAGGCTGTGGTAAATCTTTTCATTTCCTCAGGTTGTGGTAAATCTTTTCAGTTCCCTCAGGCTGTGGTAAATCTTTTCAGGTCCTTCAGGCTGTGGTAAATCTTTTCAGGTCCTTCAGGCTGTGGTAAATCTTTTCAGGTCCTTCAGGTTGTGGTAAATCTTTTCAGTTCCTCAGGTTGCGTAAATCTTTTCAGTCCCTCAGGCTGTGGAAAATCTTTACAGTTCTTACAGGCTGGTAAATGATGAGGATTTTCCCGATCTCTTGGAGCAACATAATCGTGTGCGGATCTACCAGTGTCTTAGCCGGCGTTGTGTGTATACACGCAGACACAACATCAAATATACAGCTAAACGGTCTGTAAACTACGTCAGGGTTCGAGGGCACGTGGGAACAATACAAACACCTAGTATGCACATCCATGCAAACGACGTGTGTGTCCTTAATGGTGGAGTTAAAATAATTAGATGGAAAAAAGAAAAAAAATATTCACGAAAATCTTCAATCATGTATTCGAGTGGGCGTGGGGGTTGCAATTGCAGCGTGATTGAAAACAAAAGACATACACTAATCTTATATATATATACACATATTTATACATATGTATACATTCTACGTATACATAGCCAACGTCTGTACGCATATATGAAATAAAAGCAAATAAAAAACCAACAACAACGAAAAACAAAAACAAACACAAACAAACAAACAACGACAGCAAATGAAAAAATTCACAACAACAAAATGAAAACACAAACAAACAAAAACACAAAACAAATAAAAACAAACAAACAAACAACAAACAAACAAACAAACAAACAACAACAAACAAAAAAACAAAACAAACAACAAACAAACAAACAAACAAACAAACAAACAAACAAACAAACAAATAAAACACCATAATTGTTTCTTTTGCTAACTCCTCTTTGTATCTATTGCTGTTGTTGTTGTTGTTGTTGTTGTTGCTGTTTATGCATTATCTGTGCAATTATGCTTTGTTTTTTCGTTATTGTTTGTTTGTTTTGTTTTTTGTTTGCTGTGTTGCGATTGTTTATTTGTCGATGATGTTAGTGTTGTTGTATATTGCTTTTGCATTTTCAATGTGTGTGTGTGTGTGTGTGTGTGTGTGTGTTTGTGTGTTTGTGTGTGTGTGTGTGTGTGTGTGTGTGTTTGTGTGTGTGTGTTCGAGTGTGTTTATGTGTGTGTGTGTAAGAGAGACACAGAGACACAGAGAGACAGAGACAGAGAGACACAAAGAGACACTCAGAGAGACAGAGAGAGACAAGAACAGAGAGAGACACACAGAGATAGACAGACAGACAGACAGACTGAGAGAAAGACAGAGGTGTGTGTGTTTGTGTGTGTGTTTGTGTGTTTGTGTGTGTGTGGTGTGTGTTTGTGTGTGTGTGTGTGTGTGTGTGTGTGTGTATGTGTGTGTGTGTGTGTGTGTGTGTGTGTGTGTGTGTGTGTGTGTGTGTGTGTGTGTGTGTGTGACTGCGTACATGTCTGCGTCCAAATATGTGTGTGGCTTTTCTTTCTTTCTTTCTTTCTTTCCTTCTTTCTTTCTTTCTTTCCTTCTTTCTTTCTTTCTTTCATTCTTCATTTTATTTGTTTCTTTTCGTTTTCAATTTAAACATTTTCCAAGAACAGCAATTTTAGAATTCAGTACGGCGCTAATTTGCATCTCGTAAAACACAGCATCTGTATTACAAATTACAACACATCACAAACTGATAACGATATAATTTTCAAACACATTAATTTCCATTCGCCAATTAAATTCCACTTCTTTGAACACCCGCCTCCTTCCGAAGATGATTTTTCAATTTCAGTTTTATCACATTAAAAGAACTGGTAACTTAATTTTGTTTCTTATTGAGTGTAATGATTTATTAGACACAAATATTTTTTTATCTTCACTTTTGCCCATACATCACACGGGCTTTTTGATTAGGTTAAGATTTGTCTTCTTTTTCTTCCCTGCTTCTGTTCCTTGTGGTGATTTCCTTTTCTCTTTTTCTCTCTTGTTTTTGTTACCTACTTGTGTTGTTGTTGTTGTTCTGTTGTTGTTGTCGTTGTTGTTGTTCTCGTTTTGTTGTTTTGTTCCACGTGTATATCTATATTTTTTGTATTTCTCTCATTTTCATTTTATTCTCTTTTGTGTTTTCTTTTCTCCTATAAAAAAAAACCCCTTAAATTGTACGTGCATTGTAACTCTATGTTCAAAATGCATTTTCCTTTACCAAAAGCATCTATCTATCTATCTATCTATCTATCTATCTATCTGTCTGTCTGTCTGTCTGTCTATCTATCTGTCTGTCTATCTATCTATCTGTCTGTCTGTCTGTCTATCTATCATTGTAACACTATGTTCAAAATGCATTTTCCTTTACCAAAAGCATCTATCTATCTATCTATCTGTCTGTCTGTCTGTCTGTCTGTCTATCTGTCTGTCTATCTATCTATCTGTCTGTCTGTCTGTCTATCTATCTATCGATCTATCTATCTATCTATCTATCTATCTATCTGTCTGTCTGTCTGTCTGTCTGTCTATCCATCTATCTATCTATCTATCTTTCTACAGCCGACATCTCTCTGTATATAGATCTAGTTAGATCGTTAGTTCGTTCGTTCGTTCGTTCGTTCGTTCGTTCGTTCGTTCGTTCGTTAGTTAGTTAGTTAGTTAGTAAGTTAGTTAGTTAGTTAGTAGTAGTTAGTTAGTTAGTTACTTACTTACTTACTTGCTTACTTACTTACTTACTTACTTTGTTAGTTGGTCGGTTGGTTGGCTGGTTGGTTGGCTGGTTGGTAGGTAGGTAGGTGACAGGTAGGTGGTGGGTTGGTTGGTTGGTTGGTCGGTTGATCGGTTGGTTGGTTAATGTTTATATATATATATATATATATATATGTATATATATATATATATATATATATATATATATATATATAACATATACAGGAGAGCACTTAGGCAATTAAGTAGTTAAACAGTTAGGCAATTTGGTAATCAGTTAAGTCGATGCTACATCAGCATGTAGTGTGGCACTGTCATCCTGACAAAGAGTGGTGCTGTTGGCAGTGGCAGTCTGGCATTTTTACGAGTAGAGGAAGAGGAGAAGGTAGGGAAGAGGAGGAGGAGGAAAGAAGGCAAGGAGAGAGAGAGAGAGAGAGAGAGAGAGAGAGAGAGAGAGAGAGAGACAGACAGACAGACAGACAGACAGACAGACAGACAGAGGCAGACGGACAGACAGACAAAGAGGCAGGCAGACAGACAGACAGACAGACAGACAGACAGAGAAATGTAGGAAGAGAGAGAGAGAGAGAGAGAGAGAGAACGAGAGAGAGAGAGAACGAGAGAGAGAGAGAGAGAGAGAAGAGAAAGAGAGAGAGACACAGAGACAGAGACGGAGAGAGAGAGAGAGAGAGAGAGAGAGAGAGAGACCGAACGGAAGAGTGTGAGAGAGAGAGAGAGAGAGAGAGAGAGAGACCGAACGGAAGAGTCAGAGAGAGAGAGAGAGAGAGATGGAGGGAGAGAGAAAGAGAGCGAGCAAACGAGGGAGAGAGACAGAGATGGAGGGGGGAAGAGAGCGAGAAAGAGCAGCAGAGAGAGAGAACGAGAGAGAGAGAGAGAGAGAGAGAAACAGAGACAGAGAGACAGAGACAGAGAGACAGCGTCATCAGACATGACAGCAAAGCGAAATCTTAACCCTTCAAGTCCCTCACCTAGTCTACCAGCTTGCTGCGTCAACATCCACGATAAAAAAGCAAACACTTAACCCTTTCCCTCCCTTTACCCTATTAATCAGTTTCCTGCATTTTGAGCCATGACAGCAAAGCAGAATCTTAACCCTTTCACTCCCTTTACCCTTTTAATCAGTTCCCTGAATTTTGAGCCATGACAGCAAAGCAGAATCTTAACCCTTTCACTCCCTTTATCCTTTTAATCAGTTCCCTGCATTTTGAGCCATGACAGCAAAGCAGAATCTTAACCCTTTCACTCCCTTTACCCTTTTAATCAGTTCCCTGTATTTTGAGCCATGACAGCAAAAGCAGAATCTTAACCCTTTCACTCCCTTTACCCTTTTAATCAGTTCCCTGCATTTTGAGCCATGACAGCAAAGCAGAATCTTAACCCTTTCACTCCCTTTACCCTTTTAATCAGTTCCTGCATTTTGAGCCATGACAGCAAAGCAGAATCTTAACCCTTTCACTCCCTTTACCCTTTTAATCAGTTCCCTGCATTTTGAGCCATGACAGCAAAGCAGAATCTTAACCCTTTCACCCCCTCACCTATCCACCAGCTTCCTAAAGTATCAACCGTGATACTAAAATAAAAACCTGAACATTTTTTCTCCCTAACCCTATCACTCAGCTTTCTACATTGTTCGCCGTGATGGAAAACCAAAAACTTAACCTTTTCACTCCTCACCTACCATCCAGCTTACTGCATTATGAGCCATGATAGCAAAACAAAAATTTAACTCTTTCATCTCCTCACCTATCCACCAGCTTCCTGCATTATCAGCCAAGACTGAAAAAAGTACAATTTTGGCAGTTTTTAGATTTAGCGTGAAGGATACTGAAAGGGTTAATTTGTGTAGCCGGTGCAAGAGGTAAAGAAGTCGAAGCGTTATAATGATAATGATGAAAAATTAGTCATAGTCATCAGTCACGTGCCCTGCTGCATGGTGTTGGCGATCATGGCCCTCCATACGAATCTATCCCTTGTCGCTGTAAGCACGTCTCCTACCCTCTCTGTCCTCAGCCACCCTGCAAGTCCGTCCAATATTTTCTCCCTGGGTCTACCTGGTGCTCTTTTTTCCTTCCAGTTTCCTGTTGTGACCAGGCGCTCTAACTCTCTATTCCTCATAAAATGGCCTATGAAATTATTACTACTACTACTATTCTTCTTCTTCTTATTATTATCTTTAATAGTAGTAGTAGTAGTAGTAGTAGTGATGGTGGTGGTGGTGGCGGTGGTTGTAGTAGTAGTATTGTTGTTGTTGTTATCATCATCACTGTCATGTCTTCTTCTTTTATTATTATTATTATTATTATAACTATTATTATTATCATTATTGTTATCATCATTATTATTATTATTGTTATTTTTATCATTACTGTTGTTATTAATGTTATTATTATTATCATCATCATTATTATTATCATTATCATCATTATCATTATCATCATTATTCCTGTGCCTTGCCGCATGGCATAGGCGATCATGGCCCTCCATAGGAATCCATCTTTTGTCGCTGGAAGTATATTTCCTACCCTTTCTATCCTCATCCACTCTGCAAAACTGTATAATATTTTCTCCCTGGGTCTACCTGGTGGTTTTTTCCCTCTAGCTTTCCTGTTGTGACCAGGTGCTCTAATCTCTTTTGCCTCATAAAATATCCCATAAATGTTGCTTGTCTTTTCCTAATCTTCTTCATTAGAGTTCTTTTTGTGTCTGCTTCTTCCAAGGATGTCTCTGTTGTTTTCTTTGCTGTCTATGGAATTTTCAATATTCTTCTTCGAAACTAGATTTCAGCTACTTCAATCTTGTTCTGACTTTGTGTGTCGACTGTCTAATGCTTCGCACCCAATAATAATGATGCTACTACTACTACTACTACTACTACTGCTGCTGCTGCTGCTACTACTACTACTACTGCTACTGCTGCTGCTGCTGCTACTACTGTTACTTATTATTATTATTATTATTATTATCATTATTGTTATTAAAATTCATATTATTATTATCATATTATTATAGTAGTGTTTTCATTATTATTATTATTATCATTATCATTATTATTATTATATTATATATTATTATTACAATCATTATTATTATTTTATCATATCATTATTTCTTATCATCATCATCTCATCATCATCATCATTGTATTATTATTATTATCCTTATTATTATTATTACTATTATTATCATTATTATTATTATTGTTGTTGTTGTTATTATTATTATTATTATTATTATTCATCATTATTATTGTTATTATTATTTTATTATTATTATTATCAGAAGTAGTAGCAGTAATCTTATCCCTACTTTTTCCTGATTTGTGTATTCATTCATTTCTATTCATCTAAGAACTATTCATTTATTTAAATTTATTCAGTCATTTCTGTTTATCCAAGTACTATTCATGTATTTAATTATTCATTATCTGCTTGTTTGTTTGTCTGTCTGTTTGTTTGTTTGATTATCTATTTACTTATTAGCAGCTGATGGGGGAGAGGATAAAGTTGTGAGTATGTTCAACTTTATGCAGGCGGTGGAAAAGGATAAAGGAATGAAAGGGTTAGGTTTGCGCAGTCGGCGTATAAAGGGTTAGCCCACACAACATTGAATGGTCCTTGTCCCCGGCAGCATCCATTAACCCTTTTTGTATTCAGATCTGACCCGTAGCGGCCCAGCGGGGAATACAGCCAGTGGGGTCCAAGCTGTCCATAAATAACGTCCTCGTGGCGTTTTCCTGTTCTGCCCATGTTTACCATTTTTGCATTCCCTGGCAGACGAGATGGCTCTGTGTCAACTCACAACATCGCTGGAATGTAAAGAACATGAATTAACACTCACCCATTCAATACGTGCTTACCAACCCGTTCTCCAGTTTGTAAAAGTTCTGTTGAAAATACTCTGGCTGATAGAGAGTGAGAGAGAGAGAGAGAGAGAGAGAGAGAGAGAGAGAGAGAGAGAGAGAGAGACAGAGACAGAGACAGAGAGAGAGAGAAAGAAAGAGACAAAGAGACAGAGAAAGAAAGAGACAGAGAGACAGAGAGACAGAGACAGAGACAGAGAGAGAGAGAAAGAAAGAGACAGAGAGACAGAGAGAGAGACAAAGAGAGAGAGAGAGAGACAGAGAGAGAGACAGACACAAGAGAGAGACAGAGACACACAGAGAGACAGAGAGAGAGACAGAGAGAGAGAGAGAGACACAGAGAGAGACAGAGAGAGAGACAGAGAGAGACAGAGAGAGAGAGACAGACAGAGAGAGACAGAGAGAGAGAGAGACAGAGAGAGAGAGAAACAGAGACAACAGAGAGAGAGAGACAAGAGAGAGAGAGAGAGAGACAGACAACAGACAGACAGACAGAGAGAGCTGTTTTGTGTTGTAATTGTTTTGTAATCACTCATTGTTGTAAGAGCCGATTATCCGGGCTGCTCCGTCTAGCAGAAGGGCAGAAGGGGGTGGGGGTAGGGAACGACGGGGGGGGGGGGGGGGAGTCATTGCCACGATGCAGCGCCACTATTTTGTTTTTTGTTTGTTTTGAGTTGTGTGTGTGTGTATGTTTGCGTGTGTGTGTGTGTATGTGTGCGTGTGTGTGTGTGTTGTGTGTGTGTGTGTTGTGTGTGTGTGCGTGTGTGTGTGTGTGTGTGTGTGTAGTGTGTGTGTGTGTGTGAGTGTGTGTGTTGTGTATATGTGTGTGTGTGTATGTGTGTGTTTATGAGTGTGTGTGTATGTGTGTGTGTGTGTGTGTGTGGGGTGTGTTGTGCGTGTGTATGTGTGTGTGTGCGTGCATGTGTATGTGTGTTGTATGTGTATATTTCTCTCTCTCCCTGTCTCTGTCTGTCTGTCTGTCTGTCTTCTCTCTCTCTCTCTCTCTCTCTCTCTCTCTCTCTCTCTGTTTTCCATTTGCTGTTTTGTTTATTTACTTAAATGAGTTTGTCTGTTGGATCATGAAAGCCAGGGAACATTTGTATCCGATCATGGATCTGTTGGATTCTGTTATGTGTGATTTGAAGCTGAATTGTTTTCTAATGTATTGTTTGTTTGAGTGTTGGATAAAAGAAGGGAGAAGGTCAGCGTTTTCGTTGATATGTTTGTTTGTGTGTATTTTTCTTCTGTGGTTGTTGTTATTGTTATTATGGACAGTGTGTGTGTGTGTGTGTGGTGTGTGTGTTGTGTGTGTGTGTGTGTGTGTGTGTGTGTGTGTGTGTGTGTGTGTGTGTAGTGTGTATATGCGTGTAGGGTGGTTGTGGTGTTGTGTCGTGTGTGTGTGTGTGCGAATGTATATGTGTGTGTGTGTCTATGTCTGTGTGTCTGTGTGTGTGTGCGTGCGTGCGTGCGTGCGTGCGTGCGTGGTGTGTGTGTGTGTGTGCGTGCGCACGGGGCATTTTGCAGGCGCAAACACAAGGTCTTTTTACGTGGACAGGCGTGTGCATGTTGGTGTGTGTGTGTGTGTGTGTGTGTGTGTGTGTGTGTGTGTGTGTGTGTGTGTGTGTGTGTGTGTGTGTGTGTTTGTGTGTGTGTGTGTGTGTGTGAGTGTGCTTGTGCGTGTGTGTGTCGCGCGCCCGCGCGCGCGTGTGTGTGTGTGTGTGTGTGTGTGTATGGGAGATGGTATGCGCGTGCGCTGTGTTTTGTCTATGAAATAGTTACATTATAAAGTCCTGGTTTTATTCACAGTGTGCATCAGTTTCCCCCCTACAATTCCAAGTTTGTATTATTATTTTTTTTTTTTAGAAAAAATCGGTACAGTAATGTTAACCTGATAATAAACGTTTTATGATGACGTTGTGTGAATTCGTTTTGAAATTCTATAAACATACAGCTTTGCTTTGAGAAAAAAGAACAAAAAAGAAACAAAAAACATTAAAACCGATCAACCAACAACTCCAACCAACCAACCAACAACAACCAACTCAACCAACCACCAACAACCAACCAATACCAACATACACCAACACAAAACCAAACCACAAACCAACCAAAACCAACCACCACACCAACCAACAACAACCAACAACAACCAAACCAACACCAACCACACCTCACCACACCAATAAACCAACCACAACCAACCAACAACCAACCAACATACAACCAACAAACCACACCAACAACACAAACCAACAACCAACACACAACCAACAACAAACCAACTCACACCAACCAACCAAACAACCACCACCACAACCAACAACCAACAACAACCAACCAAACCACTAACCCACACCAACAACCACAAACACAACCAACAACCAACAACAACAACCAACCCCAACAACCAACAACCAACCAACCAACCAACCAACAACCAACAACAACAAACCAACCAACGACCAACTAACCAACCACCCAACCAACCAACAACCAACCACCACAACACCAACCAACCAACCACCAACCAACACAACCAACCAACCAACCAACACAACCACCAATCAAACCAACCAACCAACAACCAACACAACCAACCAACCAACCCCACAACCAACCAACACAACAACCAACAACAACCAACCAACCACCAACCAACAAAAACCAACCAACCAAAACCAATAACCAACCCAACCAACCAACCAACCAACCAATCACCAACCAAACAACAACCAACCAATAACCAACCAACCAACCAACCAACCAACCAACCAACCAACAACCAACTAACCAACCAACCAACAACCAACCAACCAACCAACCAATACAACCAACCAACCAACCAACCAACCAAACAACCAACCAACTAACCAACTAACCAACCAACAACCAACCAACCAACCAAAACCAACCAACCAACCAACCAACAACCAACCAACCAACCAACCAATAACCAACCAACAACCAACCAACCAACCAACCAACAACCAACCAACAACCAACCAACCAACCAACAACCACCAACCAACAAACCAACCAAACCAACCAACCAACCAACCAACACACAACCAACCAACTAACCAACCAACCAACCAACAACAACCAACCAACCAACCAAACTAACCAACAACCAAACAACCAACCAACCAACCACACCAATAACCAACCAACCAACCACCAATAACCAACCAACCAACCAACCAACCAACTAACCACCAACCAACTAACTAACCAACCAACCAACCAACCAACCAACCAACTAACCAACCAACTAACAAACCAACCAACCAACCAACCAACCAACCAACCAACCAACACCAACTAACCAACCAAAACCAACCAACAACCAACCAACCAACCAACCAACCACCACCACCACTCACCCACCAAACAACCAACCAATTAACCAACCAACCAACCAACTAACCAACCAACCAACAACCAAACCAACCAACCAACCAACACAACCAACCAACCAACCAACTAACAACCAACCAACCAACCAACCAACCAACCAACCAACCAACCAACCAACTAACAACCAACCAACCAACCAACCAACCAATCAACCAACCAACCAACTAACAACCAACCAACTAACAAACCAACCAACCAATCAACCAATCAACCAACCAACCAACTAACCAACCAACCAACTAACCAACTAACCAACCAACCAACCAACCAAACCAACCAACCAAACCAACAAACCAACCAGCCAACCAACTAACAAACTAACCAACCAACCAACAAACCAACCAACCAAGTAACCAACCAACCAACCAACCAACCAACCAACCAACTAACCAACCAACCAACCAACCAACCAACCAAGCAGACAAACAAAGAAGCAACAGGGAGAATAACAACAACAGAATAAGTCACACAATCACTCGCTAGTTTGTCCTACAATAGTAATTCAATCGCGAAACCGTTATGGTGGCGGGGTTAGGGGTTGTTGTTTTTTCGTTTTTATTTTTATTTTTTTCTTCTTTGTAATACAAAAAGTAACCATAAATCATCCGACCCACCAGTTCACCATCTAAACCAATCACACAACAGCTTCCATCGGTCACACCCCTACTCCATTCCGCTCATTTGATTTGACCACGAGCAACCCAAAGTCTCCGTTGAGAAGCAAAATGGCCACAGGCAAAACCACTATCAAGGTACAAGGCCAACCAACCATAAGAAAAAAAAAATGATAAAAGGAAAGGAAAACGGTTGAAATAAAAACTTGAGCAGACGTCAAAACTTGGACAAGCGTAGGAATAAAAAAAGAAGAAAAGAAAAAGAAAGAAAAAAAAAAAAAAAGAAAAGAAAGACAGAAAGAAAGAAACGCTCCACCGTCCAATTTATCATTCACCCTTGACAGGAAATCTTTGACCTACGACCTCCGACCCACCGCGACACATGACCTCTACATCCGGGGACTGATCGATGTCGCACGGGGTCCAAGGTCACGGGAAGGAGAGGGGCAGACCAAAATGGAATCTACAGACTGAGGAGACATCTTTGATGGATGTTCTTCTTGCGGGATCTTTGCCTTTTCTTTCTGATCCTTACAGAGGTGGAGGAGGGGGCGGAAGGGTGGGAGTGGCTGGGGGGAGAGCGGTGTTGGTGGGGGTAGACGGTGGAGAGAAAGGGGGGGGGTAAGGTTGGAAGCTATGGCGGGTATTTGCTGTATCAACAGAACACGACGAAGAAAGATCGAATCGAACCCGATACCGATTACTTAAGGAGGGTCTTTCAGGGGGGCTCCTGGTCAGTCTCTAGATGAATGTATCTTCGGGTCGTCTGGGTCACTTTTCTGGGATTCGATTTTATTCTAGATGTGTGTGTGTCTTCCCGTCGGGGCTTCCGAGGTTATCTTTAGTGCAATTCCTAAGTCAGTGACCTACCCTTCTTTTTTTATTTATTTTCTTTTTTGTTTTTAGAAATACTATTAGAAATAGTACTAGCAGTACTAATAGCAGTCATCATGTGCTTTGCCGCATGGCATTGACGATCATGGCCCTCCATACGAATCTTCTTTTGTCGCTGTGAGTACATCTCACACCCTTTCTGTCCTCATCCCCTCCGCAGATCCGTCCACTAGTTTCTCCCTGGGTCTACCTGGTGCTCTTTTTTCCCTTCAGCATTCCCGTTGTGACTAGGTGCTTAAATTTATCTTGCCTCGTATGAAATATCTTGCGTTGTTGTTGTATGTCTTTTCTTACTCTTTTTCGTTGTTTGTTTTTGTTTTTATTTGTTTTGTTTGCTTCTTTCAAGACCATCTCATTTGTTTTCTTTGTTGCAGTAGTAGTTGTTGTAGTAGTAGCAGTGTAGTTGTTGTAGTAGTAGTAGTTGTGTGTAGTATAGTTAGTTGTTGTGTAGTAATTGTAGTATGTAGTATAGTAGTAGTAGTAGTGTAGTAGTAGTAGTGGTAGTAGTAGTTGTCAAAGTAGTAGCAGTAATAGTAGTAGTAGTAGTATAATAGTAGTAGTAGTAATAGTAGTAGTAGTAGAAGCAGTAATAGTAGTAGTAGTAGAAGTAGAAGTAGTAGTACTAGTAGTAGTAGTAGAAGAAGAAGTAGTAGTATAGTAGTAGTAAAAGTAGTAGTAATAATAGTAGTAGTAGTAGTAGTAGTAGTAGTAGTATAGTAGTAGTAGTAGTAGCAATAGTATAGTAGTAGTAAATAGTAGTAGTAGTAGTAACAGTAGTAGTAGTAGTAGTAGTAGTAGAAAAGTAGTAGTAGTAGTTGTAATAGTAGTAGTAGTAGTAGAAGTAATAGTGGTAGTAGTAGTATGGTAGTATTAGTAGAAGTAGTAGTAATATTAGTAGTAGTAGTAGTACTAGTAGTAATAGTAGTAATAGTAGAAGTAGTAGTAGTAGTAGTATAGTAGTAGTAGTAGTGATGGACTTGTAGTGGGAAGAGGGAAAAGAGAAACAGGAGTAAAAGGTGTCGACCGAACAAAGGCGATCGCTGATTAGAATATTGTCCTACATGTTTTGTAAGTTATAGGTTGTTTCTGTGTGAACAATACTTGTCTTATATGCATAAATCGTTATCATTTCCGTTTCTCCCAAGTACCTGTACCTGGTCTGGACCATCATGACATACGAAGCTGAAGGATGGACCCTCAAAAAGAAAAATATAAAGAAAATAAATTCAAACTGAAATGTGGTTCTACATGTATAGACGTACGTCCCTTAAGGGTGAGCCGCAAAGAAGAGAAATGCCAAGAGCATATTTGACAAGCTCAAAACCCGGAGAAAACTTGTACATGTCATCCTTAACAAGAACTTGACTTTGGACATGTGTGCAGAAAGAAACAACAACAACAAAATGCACGCTCATGAAAGATGTCATTCAGGGAAAAATCGAGGGCAAAAGAGGAAGTGGAAGACCCACGAACAGATTACCGAGGAAACATCAAGGAGTGGACAGGTCGTAACAGTTCCATGGCCATACCAGTTGCTTGAGGAAAGACAGATGTGGAGTACAAAGACCCAGAGAGCAGTGCCAGCAGCTTACATTCCAAAGAGTGATGCTGTAGACTAAACTGAACTGAACTGAACTGAACTGAACTGAACAGAACAGAACAGAACTGAACTGAACTGAACAGAACTGAACAGAACAGAACAGAACTGAACTGTGAACTGAACAACAGAATAGAACAGAACTGAACTGAACTGAACTGAACTGAACTGAACTAAACTGAACTGAACTGAACTAAACAGAACTGAACAGAACAGAACTGAACAGAACTGAAAGAACAGAACTGAACAGAACAGAACTGAACTGAACTGAACAGAACTGAATAGAACTGAACTGAACTGAACTGAACTGAACAGAACAGAACAGAACTGAATAGAACTGAACTGAACAGAACAGAACAGAACTGACTGAACTGAACTGAACAGAACAGAACTGAACTGAACTGAACTGAACAGAACTGAACTGAACAGAACAGAACTGAACTGAACTGAACTGAATAGAACAGAACAGAACAGAACTGAACAGAAATTAACAGAACAGAACTGAACTGAACTGAACAGAATAGAACTGAACAGAACTGAACAGAACTGAACAGAACTGAACAGAACTGAACAGAACTGAACAGAACTGAACAGAACAGAACAGAACTGAACTGAATTGAACTGAACTATACGAACTGAAGCTGAGTAAAGATTCACTGGGGCGCTCGCCGCACCAAAGAACGCTTCACCAGATTCCTCCAGTTCTATCGGTTGTTTGAGAAAGCCTGGGTCTCTGTGAAAGGTTACTCTGTCCATTCTGCCATGTTCAGTTAGTCCGTCACTCACTCTCT
>JAPXFY010000023.1:56215563-56218063 GCA_030674185.1 Monoplex corrugatus
CTCTTCCGCACGCTTCCTCGTTCCACTCTACCCTACCCCCTACACGGTGAACTTTATCCTCGAATCTCCTGCTACCCCATCCCGTAATCGACTCCAATACCTGGGAGGCGCTTGCACTAAGATCGACCATTCGAACTGGCGAGGCAAGCTGATCGACCATCGGAGCAAGAGCAGCAGAGAGAAGACGTACAGTAGAGGCTCGAAGAAAACGAGAAGCACGCAAGGCGCAAGCGACCTCCAATTCTGCTGTTGCACCAACCCACGTTTGCCCTCCGTGTGGGCGAGCCTTCCTTGTCCTGATTGGCCTCACCAGCCACCTCTGGACCCACAATCGCCAATCCCCCTGTCAAAATTGAAGTCGTGGTCTTCTTCGACAAAGAAAGACGAACAACAACGACGATGACAACAACAACAACAACAACAACAACAACAACAACTTCTGCTACTACTAACTACTACTACTACTACTACTATTACTACCACTACTACTGCTGCTGCTGTTGCTGCTGC
Source organism: Monoplex corrugatus (assembly GCA_030674185.1). Classification (NCBI taxonomy): domain Eukaryota; kingdom Metazoa; phylum Mollusca; class Gastropoda; order Littorinimorpha; family Ranellidae; genus Monoplex; species Monoplex corrugatus. Next base: position 56,216,074 of record JAPXFY010000023.1, read on the forward strand.
TGCTGCTACTACAACAATAAAACAGTTGTGGAGTGTGAGAATGGACCAAATGATGAGTACCAAGACAGCCAGTGAGCTAGACCTTCGTATTCTGTATGGTATGTCAGCAGTGCTGTGGCACTAGATTTTAACCCTTTGACCCCCGCACCCTGTCCACCAGCATCCTGCATTGTCAATGGTGCTAGCAAAGCAAAGCAACAAAAAAAAAAAAACTTAACCCTTTGATCACCTCACGCTATCCACCAACTTCCTGTCAAAGGGTTTTTTTTTTTTTTACGGTTGGTAGATAGGATGCGGGAGTCAAAGGGTTAAGTCGGTGATCTAGGCGCTGGACTTTCGAATGAGGCGACAAATCGTGGTCCTATATTAAAGATCCCACGGCCGGTGAATAGGCGTGAGGGAATCAAAGGGCCTTGAAGGTTTTTTCTTCCTTTCTATCATTGTTCAACGCCAGGTGTTTTCGGATCTTCTTCTCGACCGTCTTCTCTCTGGTGTCCAGTGAAGGGCAGTCAGGGTGATGTTATTTTGCTCTCCTTGAATCATGTTCCCAATCCATTTCCACCGTCTTTTTTATAATGATAGTGCCTCATCATCATCATCATCATCATATTGCCCTGCCTCATGGTGTTGGCGATCGTGGCCCTCCATATGTATCTAATCCCTTGTTTCTGCAAGTATGTCCCCCACCCTCTCTGTCCTCAGCCACTCTGCAAGTCCGTCCAATATTTTCTCCCCGGGTTACCTGGCCGGAGTTCTCTTTCCTTCCAGCTTCTCTGTTGTGACCAGGGTGCTGTAATTTCTCTTTCCTCATAAAATGTCCTGTGAATGTTTCTTGTCCTTTTCCGGTTTTTCTTTATTAATGATCTTCTTGCGGTAGTGCCTACGCTCTCTTCATTGCATCGGGCAATAGTTCTTTGTTTGAGATGGTACTGGTCAAGAAGATTGACATGGTTATTGATAAGCGATTTGTCTGGAAAGTTGATAGCTGGGTAGGGTAAGGTCGCTTTCTTGTCATCCCCCCCCCCCCCCCCCCCAGCGTTCTCAGCCGCAAAGGACAGCATCCGAAGAGATCACGATAGCGTTACCCAGACTGCCCTTCACTGGACACCAGAACGACGAAACAAAGGAGAGAGAAAGAGCTAGGATATAATGAAGAAAGGACAATATAAAGGACGAATATAAAGGAGATATAAAATAAAGGAGATATAAAATAAAGGAGATATGAAATAAAGGAGAATAAAATAAAGGAGATATAAAATAAAGAGATATGAAATAAAGGAGATATAAAGGAGATATAAAATAAAGGAGATATAAAGGAGAATGATATAAATAAGTATAAAGGAGATATAAAGGAGAATGAGCTATGATACAAAGGAGAAAGGACGAAACAAAGGAGATATAAAATAAAGGAGATACAAAGGATTATATAAACGAGAAAGAGCTAGACATAAAGAGAAAGGACAGTCTAAAGGAAAAAGAGCAACGAGCACCTGAAGGATAAGTCAAGGCCTGGAAGCACTTATGAGGTACTTACTATGCAGAGGCTGGTCCAGAACAGACTAGAGTGGAGGATCTCTGTTGCTGCATTACATGCCAATGGCATAATAGAAGCAACTAAGAACCAGAAAAAAAAACACTGGACGGAGCAGCGGGGAAATTTGAGTCTTTTTCTTCTAATTTTTTGTATCTGGTGTTTGTTTGTATGTGATCTTACGCTTGACAAAGACCAGTTGGCCGACCATTTGAGCCTGTCTTGTCTGGTTGTTGGTTGTATTAAATACGCGTTCTTATTCTTTTTTTTTTTATTTATTTATTTTTGTTGTTGTTGTTCCTGCTTGCTTGAACGCGGACAGCCACACTTGTTTTGGATTTCCAAGCAAATAAGTTAGCATCGTGTCATGGTTGTTTGCCGTCAGTGACTGTAACATCGTTATCACTGATGCAGTCTTTTTCTCACCTGTGCAGGTTTTTTTTTATGTTTTTTTATCCT
>JAPXFY010000023.1:56223063-56228063 GCA_030674185.1 Monoplex corrugatus
ATCACATGACCTAAAACAGACCCTTGTGGTGCACAACACTGATTTGAAAAAAAAACCAAAACAAAACAAAACAAAAGAAAAAAAGAAGAAAAAAAAAAGAAATACAAATTTAGTACCAGATAGAACTTAGATTCATTAAATTACAAACCCAGTGATACACATGTATTGTATTTTCGAATGTTGTTCATCCAAAATTTGGAGAAAACAAAATAGAGGATGAAGAGAAGGAGGTAAATAAGAAGAAGAAGATAAGGAGGAGGAGCAGGAGGAGGAGGAATAGGAGGAAGAAAAGAAGAAGAAGCAGAATAACAACACTGACAGCAACAACAACGACGACAACACACAACAACAACAACAACAACAACAACAAAACAACAGTAAAAGAAGGACATAGAAGAGAAGAAGATGAGAGACACAGAAACAGAGACACAGAGAGAAAGGAGAACAGAGGCAACAGACAAAGAGAATCAGAGAAAGAAGAGAGAAAGAGACAGAGAGAGAAGAGAGAGAGACAGAGAGACGAGAGACAGAGAGAGACAGAGAGACAGAGAGACAGAGAGAGACAGAGAGAGACAGAGAGAACGAGAGAGAACAGAGAGAGAAGAAGAAAGAAAGGAGAAAAGAAGAGAAGAAAAACAAGAAAAGAGAGGAAGAAGAAGGAGGAGGAGAAAAAAAGAACAAGAGGAGGAAGAAGAGGAGAGAAGAAGAAGAAGAAGAAGAAGAAGAAGAAGAAGAAGAAGAAGAAGAAGAAGAAGAAGAAGAAGAAGAAGAAGAAGAAGAAGAAGAAGAAGAAGAAGAAGAAGAAGAAGAAGAAGAAGAAGAAGAAGAAGAAGAAGAAGAAGAAAGAAGAAGAAGAAGAGAAGAAGAAGAAAGAAGAAGAAGAGAAGAAGAAGGAGGAGAAAAAGAAGAAGAAGATGAAAAAGAGGAGGATGAAGGAAAAGTAAGTTTGATTATTAAATAATCCACAAAATTACTAGATATAGTTCAGTAAAATCACCTCAGATCTACTTCTTTAGTTACATTTACTTCATGTCCACTTGTTGTAAGAGGTGTCGCAGTCGACAGTGGGCTCAAGATATCTGAAGTATCGACTTCATTCTCACACACTTAACCCTTTGACTCCCGCACCCTGTCCATCATCTTCCTGCATCGTCAACCATGCTAGCAATGCAGGAAGCTGGTGGATAGGGTGAGGGAATCAAAGGGTTAAGTTTTTGCAGTTGGTAGATAGGGTGCAGGAGTCAAAGGGTTAAAGACATCTGTTGTTTCACCACGCAATACAAACAGAAGAAAAAAGGTCTTTTTCGAGTTTTTTGTTTGTTTGTTTGCTTGTTTGTTTTCATTTCCCTAAAGATATGGGAGCAGCGCATATAACATTGTCCGATTGCCTAAATTCTGGATACCAAACTTCCTTCTCATCATTTTGGTAGTGGTGTGCACGACAATCAAGTGGTTCCATTCAGAAGGTCTGGGTTCGTTCCTGCCTGGGTACCTTCCGCCTGGTGGGTAAAGGGTGGAGATTTTTTTTGTTTTTTGTGGTGATATCCCAGCTCAACAAGTACGCAGAGCAACTAGTGTCCCCCAAACCCTTTCTCTGTGTGTGTGTGCACGCATGCAGAATAGCGAATATGGACGTCAAGGCATTCTGGAAGTCACGTTACTCTCTGGTGGCTAATGGAAACATGAAAACACCCTAAGCATCCACACCCGCCACGGACGGAGTATGCAGACTGTGCAGCAATATGCCGCCTGCATAGCGTGGGCAAAACAACGTGCATATACACGCATCCAACAAAAATCGGAACCCGAACCAAACAAAACAACAACAAAAAAGAAGAAAAAAAAGAAATGAAAAAAGAAGAAAAAAAAAAGAAGAAGAAAACAAAAAGAAAGAGAAAAAGAAAAAAAAAATCCTGTATAATCATGGTAGTGTCAGCTCTGTGTTTTATAGATTCCTTTGTCTCCTTTCCTCTTGCGCAGGCTCAAGGAGTCTGTCAGAGAATTTGCAACAGATTTGGGTGAAGAGCATGTAGCGAGAATTGTCCGAGTGGGCGTTGAGTTCTTCTTGAGTGAAAATAATGCAAACTCCTGTCAACGGTGGTTCTCGTTGCCTGGAGTGTCCGACTGGCGCGGATATGATTAAACTTTTTGACTCCCGCACCCTGTCCACCAGCATCCTGCATTGCCAACCATACTAGCAAAAACAAAACTTAACCCTTTGACTCCCGCACCCTACCACCACTGCAAAAACTTAACCCTTGACTCCTCACCTTATCCACCAGCTTCCTGCTGGAAGCTGGTGGATAAGGTGAGGGAGTCAAAGGGTTAAGTTTTTGCAGTTGGTGGGTAGGGTGCGGGAGTCAAAGGGTTAAAGGAATATTGTTTTCATCTTATTGATAAGACAGCGGAGGCTTTGTATATTGATTGGTGGTCTTTCTCTGATGTGAGGTGTATACTTACTGGCTACTTATTTTTCGACTCAGTCCTTTAAGTAGTATGATACCCTGGGGAGAGCAGGACAGCAGAAGGTCCTCCGAGGAGAAATTATTTATTATATTTATCTATCTAATAAAATTTTCTGTTCTTTTCTTTGAAGATAAGATGGACAGATATACAATGTTATTTACATGTAACTAAGATCATTCTAATGATAGATTGATACAATACTAGTATAAGAAAAACAAAATAAAACAAATAAGAAAAAAAGCATAGGCTAGTAGGACCTCAGGACCTGGCCAGCTCATGGGATTATGTGCAGCCTTAAGGCTTGTGCCATAATAATTCTGGATCTTCTCCATCACACGGCACCTGTGACATTAGTGCATATGGAATTCATTCCGAGCGCGGGAGACATCATCTTGAGAAACCGAAGCTGAAACTGAAACTGAAACTGAAACTGAATTTCTCGACTGATGACAGTCTTTTCCGCTGTCAGTTTCTGAAGTTGGTGTGGTTACTAAAGATGATGTCTCTGCGTTCTGATTGAATGTGGTATGTAGTCAAGCCACACAATACAATATGATGGATAAGATGGAAAATGGTCGTGGCACAGGCATACGCCTAATACCTGTGCGTATTACCTACATGCTGGCAAGCTCTTGGGACATAACTCATGTACATCCGAGGCTCGAAGCTACGCCCTTTGCGGTGTGTGTATGTGTGTGTTTGTGTGTGCTTGTGTGTGTGTGTTTGTGTGTGTGCGTGCGTGGTTATGTGTTGTTGTTTGTGTGGTGTGTGTGTGTCTGTATCGTTGTGTGTGTGTGTGTTTTGTGTGTCCTGTGTGTACGTGTGTGTGTGTGTGTGTGTGTGTGTGTGTGTGTGTGTGTGTGCATGGTGTGTGTGTGTGTGTGTGTGTGTGTGTGTGTGTGTGTGTGTTAACATAGCGCTGTAACCAACATAGCAAACAGGGTCTTTGCTTTTCTTTTTTTTTTTTTTTTTTTGCTTACCCCCTCCCCTCTCCCCAAATATCAGTACACTGGAAATCAACTTGTCTCCTTTCGAATAACTACAGGCTTCAACATGCAGAAACAGGAGGAAAGATAGAAGGAAGCAGAATGCTAGTATGTGCTGTAAGTATGTCTTTGTGTGTATGTGTGTGTTTGTTTGTGTATGTGTGTCTGTGTGTACATAAATGTGAATCTGCATTAGAGATAAAGAGACAGAAATAGAAACAGATATAGAATAGAGAGAGACAGCGACAAGACAGAAAGATAGACACGGTGAGCGATAGGACAGCAACATTAACAGAGAGAGAGAGAGAGAGACAGACAGAGACAGACAGACAGAGACAAAAGAAAGAAGAAAAAGAGAAAAAGAGAGACAGAGACGAGACTGAGAGACAGAGAGAGACAGAGAGAGGACAGAGATACAGAGATAGAGAGAGAAAGAGACAGAGAGAGATGAAGACAGAGAAGGAGGGGAGAAGCAAACACACAGAGACAGGGAGACACAGATAGAGGGTAGACAGACAGAAAGAGAAAGAGACAGCAACAGACAGAACAAGAAAAGAGAAAGAGAGGGGGGAGAGAAAGAAAGAGAGAGGGAGAAAGAGAGAGAGAAAGAGAAAGAGAGAGAGAGAAGAGAAAGAGAGAGACAGAGAAAGACAGACAGAAAGAAATACAGAGAGAGAGAGAGAGGGGGGGACAGAGAAAGAAATAAAGACAGACAGACAGACATAGAGAAGACAGACAGACAGACAGACAAGAGAAGACAGACAGACAGACAGAGACAAACAGAGACAGACAGAGAGAGAGACAGACAGACAGACAGACACAGAGCAGAGAGAGAGACAGACAGACAGAGCAGAGAGACAGACAGACAGACAGACAGAGAGAAGACAGACAGACAGACAGAGACAGACAGAGAGAGAAGAGAAGACAGACAGACAGACAAGGACACAGACGAGGCAGAGACAGAGACAGAGAAAACAGTGAGAACAGTGAGCGACAGAGTGTGGAAAGCATATGATTTCAAAAACCGGACGATTGAGACAAAGCTTGGTAGAATTTCTTTAGAAAAAGAAGGAGGGACGAGAAAAAGAGAGAACAAGGAGGGCAAGCAGGAGAGAGAGAGAGAGAGGGTAGAGAAAAAAACAAGAAGGAACGAAAATGATAAGGCAGAAGAAAGAAAAAGAAAAGAAAAAAGAAAAGAAAAAAGAAAAGAAAAGAAAAAAAAAAAACAAGAACAGGGGGAGAGTGGGGGTACGTGTTGACGGGAATCATTTTTCAAAAGATACGTTTTAACCACGATCTCTCAACTGCCGCGCGCCCCCTGGTGGCTCAAGATAGAATCCTAGACGCCCAGTCTCCAAAGCGGGACAACTCTAGTTTACTTCCCAGCATGCAACTCTTCTCTGTGAGCGACCTCATGCGGCGAGAAAACTTCATAAATTTTCTTGGCTTGTCGTCGTCTGCTGGGCCCCTTGCCGGAGATTTTGTTTCCTTGCCTTTTTTCTTCTTCTTCTGCTCTCTCTCTCTCTCTCTGTCTCTCTCCTCTCTCTC
>JAPXFY010000023.1:56253063-56273063 GCA_030674185.1 Monoplex corrugatus
AAAGGAAGCATTTGGACACATCTGGGATGACAGCATGTCGATGATGGCGACTGGACATGGAGAATGATCATTGATGGAATGTGTTGAGTGAAGATTCCGGGAACCTTCATCTGCTTTCTTCTTTCTTTCCTTTTGCTTGCTTTCTTTTTTTCTTTTCTTTCTTTCATTCCATCCTTATCTTCTTTCTTTCTTCCTTTGTGTCTGACCTTCCCTTTTTTCTTTCTTTTTATCTCCACCACTTTCCTTTCAACACAAGTTAATTCTCGTAAGAATATATTTTGGATTTGCTTTTTTCAGAGTAAGTCTTCAGAATTCATTCTGGAGAATTTATATGTAAAGGAGTTCTTTTAGATTTTCGATCAAATCAACAGTTTCTTAATTTCATCACACAAGTTCTTTCACATAAGTTCTCTATTCCTCTTCACACAAGTTCTTATTCCTCTTCACACAAGTTCTTTTATTTCTCTTCACACAACATTCAAGAAGATGAAAAGCATTCTTACCAACAAATGCCTATCAATTAACATCAGGAAGAGAGTTCTTGAATGTTATATAGAACCAAGACTGTTGTACGGATGCGAGGCGTGGACAGTCAACAAACAAAGCCAGAACAAGATTGAAAGCAGCCGAGATGTGGTTTCTAAGACGGATGTTGAGAGTTCCATGGACAGCAAAGAAAACAAACGGGACAGTCTTGATGGAGGCAGACACAGGTGGATCATTCATAGGGAAGATTAGGAAAAGAGAGGCATTTGTAGGTCATTTTATGAGGAAAGGGGAATTGGAGCACCTGGTCACGGTGGGAAAACTGGAGGGAAGGAGGGCACCGGGTAAACCCAGGAAGAAGATACTGGGCGGACTTGCAGAGTGGCTGGAGACAAAAAGGGCGGAAGAGATGCTTGAGGCAACAAGTGATAGAGACAGATGGAAGTCCATAATAGCCAACGCCATGCGGCAAGGCACCTGATGATGATGATGATGAAGTTCTTCTATTCCTCTTCACGCAAGTTTTGCTATTCCTCTTCACACAAGTCCTTCTATTCATCTTCACACACGTTCTTCTATTTCTCTTCACACAAGTGCTTCTATTCCTCTTCACACAAGTTTTGCTGTTCTTCTTCACACAAGTTCTGCTATTCATCTTCACACAAGTTCTTCTATTTCCCTTCACACAAGTGCTTCTATTCCTCTTCACACAAGTTTTGCTGTTCTTCTTCACACAAGTTCTGCTATTCATCTTCACACAAGTTATTCTACTCCTCTTCACACAAGTTCTTCTATTCATCTTCACACAAGTTCTATTCCTCTTCACACAAGTTCTTCTATTCCTCTTCACACAAGTTCTATTTCTCTTCACACAAGTTATTCTACTCCTCTTCACACAAGTTCTTCTATTCATCTTCACACAAGTTCTTCTATTCCTCTTCACACAAGTTCTTCTATTCCTCTTCACACAAGTTCTATTTCTCTTCACAGAAGTTTTTCTATTCCTCTTCACACAAGTTCTGCTATTCTTCTTCACACAAGTTCTTCTATTTCTCTTCACACAAGTTCTTCTATTCCTCTTCACACAAGTTCTTCTATTCCTCTTCACACAAGTTCTTCTATTTCTCTTCACAGAAGTTTTTCTATTCCTCTTCACACAAGTTCTGCTATTCTTCTTCACACAAGTTCTTCTATTTCTCTTCACACAAGTTCTTCTATTTCTCTTCACACAAGTTCTTCTATTCCTCTTCACACAAGTTCTGCTATTCTTCTTCACACAAGTTCTTCTATTTCTCTTCACACAAGTTCTTCCATTTCTTCTCACACACATTCTTCTATTCCTCTTCACACAAATTCTTCTATTTCTCTTCACACAAGTTCTTCTTTTTCTCTTCACAGAAGTTTTTCTATTCCTCTTCACGCAAGTTCTGCTATTCTTCTTCACACAAGTTCTGCTCTTCTTCTTCACACAAGTTCTTCTATTTCTCTTCACACAAGTTCTTCCATTTCTTCTCACACACACTCTTCTATTCCTCTTCACACAAATTCTATTATTACTCTTCACACAAGTTCTGCTATTCTTCTTCACACAAGTTCTTCTATTCCTCTTCACACAAGTTCTGCTATTCTTCTTCACACAAGTTCTTCTATTTCTCTTCTCACAAGTTCTTCTATTCCTCTTCACACAAGTTCTTCTATTCCTCTTCACACAAGTTCTTCTATTTCTCTTCACAGAAGTTTTTCTATTCCTCTTCACACAAGTTCTGCTATTCTTCTTCACACAAGTTCTGCTATTTCTCTTCACACAAGTTCTTCTATTTCTCTTCACACAAGTTCTTGTATTCCTCTTCACACAAGTTCTGCTATTCTTCTTCACACAAGTTCTTCTATTTCTCTTCACACAAGTTCTTCCATTTCTTCTCACACACATTCTTCTATTCCTCTTCACACAAATTCTTCTATTTCTCTTCACACAAGTTCTTCTTTTTCTCTTCACAGAAGTTTTTCTATTCCTCTTCACGCAAGTTCTGCTATTCTTCTTCACACAAGTTCTTCTATTCCTCTTCACACAAGTTCTGCTCTTCTTCTTCACACAAGTTCTTCTATTTCTCTTCACACAAGTTCTTCCATTTCTTCTCACACACACTCTTCTATTCCTCTTCACACAAATTCTATATATTACTCTTCACACAAGTTCTGCTATTCTTCTTCACACAAGTTCTTCTATTCCTCTTCACACAAGTTCTGCTATTCTTCTTCACACAAGTTCTTCTATTTCTCTTCACACAAGTTCTTCCATTTCTTCTCACACACATTCTTCAATTCCTCTTCACACAAATTCTATTATTACTCTTCACACAAGTTCTTCCATTTCTTCTCACACACATTCTTCTATTCCTCTTCACACAAATTCTATTATTACTCTTCACACAAGTTCTTCCATTTGTCTTCACACACTTCCAGTCCCTTCCACTGTAGGAAACACACGAGAAGACTGTTACTGAATAATCCAAGAAGAAGCTGAAGCGAGGTATGGTTGGTCTGGAACCAAAAGAATAAAGAATTCGTCTGACAACAGTCCATGAAGAGGCTGTAGGAACCTATGTTTCAGACAGACTGTAGTGAAATTGTCGTTGCACAATAATAACATCGGCCTCTTGGGTTTGACAGCTGCACATTCAGTGTTCCAGAACTTCCCCACAGACAGGATGCTGGTGAGACTGCCCTCATCGGTATAACAGGGACCTCAGCTGTTGGACTTTGTCCTTGTTACAGGTAGTTCATCAGAACGTAACAACAGGTGGTCATCAGTAGGTAACAACAGTCATCAGTAGGTAACAACAGTTGGTCATCAGTAGGTAACAACAGTCATCAGTAGGTAATAACAGGTGGTCATCATTGGTAACAAGAGGTGGTCATCAGTAGGTTAACAACAGGTGGTGATCAGTAGATAATAACAGGTGGTCATCATTGGTAACAAGAGGTGGTCATCAGTAGGTTAACAACAGGTGGTCATCAGTAGGTAACAACAGGTGGTCATCAGTAGGCAACAACAGTCATCAGTAGGTAACAACAGGTAGTCATCAGTAGGTAACAACAGTCATCAGTAGGTAACAACAGTCATCAGTAGGTTAACAACAGGTGGTCATCAGTAGGTAACAACAGTCATCAGTAGGTTAAAAACAGGTAGTCATCAGTAGGTAACAACAGTCATCAGCAGGTAACAACAGTCATCAGTAGGTTAACAACAGGTAGTCATCAGTAGGTAACAACTGTCATCAGTAGGTAACAACAGTCATTAGTAGGTAACAACAGTCATCAGTACGTAACAACTGTCATCAGTAGGTAACAACAGACATCAATAGGTAACAACAGTCATCAGTAGGTAACAACAGTCATCAGTAGGTAACAACAGTCATCAGTAGGTAACAACAGTCATCAGTAGCTAACAACAGTCATCAGTAGGTAACAACAGTCATCAGTAGGTAACAACTGTCATCAGTAGGTAACAACAGTCATTAGTAGGTAACAACAGTCATCAGTAGGTAACAACAGTCATCAGTAGGTTAACAACAGTCATCAGTAGGTAACAACAGTCATCAATAGGTAACAACAGTCATCAGTAGGTTAACAACAGTTGGTCATCAGTAGGTAACAACTGTCATCAGTAGGTAACAACAGTCATCAGTAGGTAACAACAACAGTCATCAGTAGGTAACAACAGTCATCAGCAGGTAACAACTGTCATCAGTAGGTAACAACAGTCATCAGTAGCTAACAACAGTCATCAGTAGGTAACAACAGTCATCAGTAGGTGACAACAGTCATCAGTAGGTAACACATCATCAGTAGGTCAACAGTATCAGTAGGTAACAACAGTCATCAGTAGGTAACAACAGTCATCAGTAGGTAACAACAGTCATCAGTAGGTAAACAGTATCAGTAGGTCAAACAGTCATCAGTAGGTAACAACAGTCATCAGTAGTAGAACACATCAAGTAACAAGTCATCTAGGACAACGTTCAGTAAACAACAGTCATCAGTAGGTAACAACAGTCATCAGTAGGTAACAACAGTCATCAGTAGGTAACAACAGTCATCAGTAGGTAACAACAGTCATCAGTAGGTAACAACAGTCATCAGTAGGTAACAACAGTCATCAGTAGGTAACAACAGTCATCAGTAGGTAACAACAGTCATCAGTAGGTAACAACAGTCATCAGTAGGTAACAACAAGTCATCAGTAGGTAACAACAGTCATCAGTAGGTAACAACAGTCATCAGTAGGTAACATTAACAACAGTCATCAGTAGGTAACAACAGCATCAGTAGGTAACAACAGTCGTCAGTAGGTAACAACAGTCATCAGTAGGTAACAACAGTCATCAGTAGGTAACAACAGTGTGGTCACATCAGTATGGTAAACAACAGTCATCAGTAGGTAACAACAGTCATCAGTAGGTAACAACAGTCATCAGTAGGTAACAACAGTCATCAGTAGGTAACAACAGGTTGGTCAATTCAGTAGGTAACAACAGTCATCAGTAGGTAACAACAGTCATCAGTAGGTAAACAACAGTCATCAGTAGGTAACAACAGACATCAGTAGGTAACAACAGTCATCAGTAGGTAACAACAGTCATCAGTAGGTAACAACAGGTGGTCATCAGTAGGTAACAACAGTCATCAGTAGGTAACAACAGTCATCAGTAGGTAACAACAGTCATCAGTAGGTAACAAACAGTCATCAGTAGGTAACAACAGTCATCAGTAGGTAACAACAGCATCAGTAGGTAACAACAGTCATCAGTAGGTAACAACAGTCATCAGTAGGTAACAACAGTCATCAGTAGGTAACAACAGTCATCATAGGTAACAACAGTCATCAGTAGGTAACAACAGACATCAGTAGGTAACAACAGTCATCAGTAGGTAACAACAGTCATCAGTAGGTAACAACAGTCATCAGTATGGTAACAACAGTCATCAGTAGGTAACAACAGTCATCAGTAGGTAACAACAGTCATCAGTAGGTAACAACAGTCATCAGTAGGTAACAACAGTCATCAGTAGGTAACAACTAGTCATCAGTAGGTAACAACAGTCATCAGTAGGTAACAATAGTCATCAATAGGTAACAATAGTCATCAGTAGGTAACAACAGCATCAGTAGGTAACAACAGTCATCATAGGTAACAACAGTCATCAGTAGGTAACAACAGCATCAGTAGGTAACAATAGTCATCAATAGGTAACAACAGTCATCAGTAGGTAACAACAGACATCAGTGGGTAACACAATAGGTCATCAATAGGTAATCAACAGTATCAGTAGGTAACAACAGGTATCAGTTGGTAACAATAGTCATCATAGGTAACAACAGTCATCAGTAGGTAACAACAGTACATCAGTAGGGTAACAACAGTCATCAGTAGGTAACAACAGACATCAGTAGTAACAATAGTCATCAGTAGGTAACAGATGGTCATCAGTTGGTAACAACAGTCAACAGTAGGTAACAACAGTCATCAATAGGTAACAACAGTCATCAGTAGGTAACAACAGTCATCAGTAGGTAACAAGTCATCATAGTAGGTAACAACAGTCATCAGTAGTAACAACATTATCATAGTAGGTAACAACAGTCATCAGTAGGTAACAGATGTCATCAGTTGGTAACAACAGTCACAGTAGGTAACAACAGTCATCAATAGGTAACAACAGTCATCAGTAGGTAACAACAGTCATCAGTAGGTAACAACAGTCATCAGTAGGTAACAATGGTCATCAGTTGGTAACAACAGTCATCAGTAGGTAACAACAGTCATCATAGGTAACAACTGTCATCAGTAGGTAACAACAGTCATCAGTAGGTAAGAATGTGGTCATCAGTAGGTACAAGGTGGTCTCAGTATTAACAACAGGTGGTCATCAGCTGGTAACAGTATCTGGTCACCAGTAGGTTAACAACAACAATCAGCATCAGGACAGCAACGATTCTTGACTAATGACCCGGTCGAGGTCAGGGCAAAGCCCTGAAATCATATAACGTGCATTCATGTACAAGTCCCCTTGGGTACAAATTCGAAAACGGTAAACGTGGATATAACTACGATGATAGAAGACGTCAGCCATCGTCAAAGAGTTCGACCTGAGGATTTGGGAAAAATAAGTTTTCTGGATGTTGGCTCCATCTTTTTATGGCATGCACGTGCATGGTGTACAGATCTATGGCGTGCGTTTCTATGATAGGCATAATCAGCCTCCGCTTAATATTCACACAAATTAATTTCGTCCTTTTTTTCGGTGTTCCAGCAGCACCACAAGTACTTGATCGTTTATTAGTCACTGTTTTCACTTGCATTCGGCTTTAACCCCATGACAACTTTATGAGAATGAAAAGTTCGTTCTTGGGGGGTTAAACTTCCCAGGTCTGCAGAAGAAAGAAATACAGGAACAGATACGCACTGGAACACAGAATACAGAAACAATTGTATGTTATGGCAGAGTCAGTCATTACAAATATTTTCCTCTTCACAGCATGAAACGTTCCTTCTTTCGAATTGCAGGTGCCATGCCCGCTGCAAAAGAAATGTGGGAACGAATAAGCACAGGAACAATTGAATATTGTGGTATATTGACTAAGTACAATAATGTTTGTCACACACACACACACCCGCCCACTCCCTTCAAAAGAACCAAACAATGAATCAACCAACCAACAACAGCCAGCAAATTGATCAATCAAAAAAAAAAAAAAAAAAAAAAAAAAAAACCTCAGAAAAACAACCGACCAAGCATATAACAAACAGCTTAAACCAATCGACCAACCACTCGACCACCCACCTACCCACCCACAAAAACACCAACAAACAACCACAGCCCCCCCCCCCACCCCAAAAGAAAGTGTTGCTTGTAAAATACCACAGCAGTCAATTCAGTGATACCATCGAGCTATTTGTACTGGGATCTGCCCTCACCCCAGACAATCATTGTATTGATATATTCATGTTCTTTTTCTATTATACATTTTCAGATCATATCATAACACAAACCTCGTGGCAACCATTCTTCAAGGGGTAAAAAAAGAAAAACAGAGGCAAAAAGGGAGAAAGGCAGACCTCCAGTCTCATACATCGAGAACATATCCAACATCAGTGGCCTACATATTCACGTTGTCCACAGAAGTCAAGACAGATACGTTTGGAGGAGAGTGGCTGTGTCACAGAGTGCAGCGGCCAACACAACTCGTTGACGCAGACAGCTGAGACAGGTGAGAAATCACATGATAGAGCCTTTTGTTTTTTCTTGCTTGCTTTTGCTATTGAAGCTTCGTTTTCATTCAGTTCAGCAATTATTCATGGTCAGATTAACTAATGTTGTACCGACAAAGTTTTGACAGTTTGACTGCATTTTTCTAGAGTTTTGACATTGTCGTTCCTAGGTTAATAAAATGCTTCTTCGATGAAGAAACAATGTTTTCTCTGTTGAATTGCAGAATAGCATATGGCTGTTTAGAAAACAACAATAACAAAACAGCAACAACAGCAACAGCAGCAGCAGCAGCAACAACAACACAACAACAAAAACAATTTCAACAGTAACAATAACAAGAGAACAGAAACAAAACAATATCAACAACAACAACAACAAGCAAACAACAACAACAACAACGACAACAACAACAGTAACATCAATACCAAAAAAATCATGAACTTTGAAATTTTCATAAACTTTTTCATTTCAGAAGTGCTAGAAATTTTGCTGCTAATGTAACGTTGCAAACGCGACTTAATGTTCGTGTGTGTATGTGTGTGTGTGTGTGTGTGTGTGTGTGGTGTGTGTGTGCGTGCGTGCGTGTTGTGTGTGTGTGTGTGTGTGTGTGTGTGTGTGTGTGTGTGTGTGTGTGTGTGTGTGTGTGTGTGTGTGTGTGTGTTCCTCCTCTCATATCGGAAAAAAAAAAAACCGAAACGAAGTGTATGACCAGAATGAGCAAGGATATAGGATCTACAATTTTATAGCTTGTTTGTTTGTTAATATTGATATGTGTTCTTTGTTTGTTATGGAGTTTTTCAGCTGGTGTGTTTGCTTGCTTGTTCGACAAAGCGATTGGCCATGAATGTTCACCATATCTAAATTTTCAGTTATCACATGTTTGTATGTTGTTGATGTTTCATTATCCGCTTCCTGAACATTATCATTGTTATGATGATGATGATGATGATGATGATAATGATGACATTTGTTAATAACGGTTATCATCATCATCATCATCATCATCATCATCATCATCATCATCATCATCATCATCATCATTATTATTATTATTATTATTATTATTATTATTGTTATTATTATTAATATTATTGTTGTTGTTGTTGTTGTTGTTCTGGGTGCTGTTGTTGTTCTTGGTGTTATTATTGTTATTATCATCATCATCATCATCAACAACAACGACAGTAACAACAGCAATAGCAACAACAGCAACAATAACAATAGCAACATCAACAACAATGACAACAACAGTAAAAGCAACAAGCACAATAACAAAAGGAACAACAGCAACAGCAACAATTAAACAACAGCAACTAAAACAACAGCAACAGCAACAACAGGAAATGTAACCAAGATAACTGTAACAAGAATAACCCCCCCCCCACCCCAAAAAAAAAATAAATAAATAAAAAGAAGACGTGTAAACGACGTAAGTGGAAGAATATATTAACCCTTTGACTCCCACACCTGTCCACCAGCATCCTGCATTGTAACCATGATAGCAAAACAAGAACTTAACAATTTGACTCCCTCACCTTATTCCTCAGCATCCTGCCCTTTGACTCCCTCACCTTATTCCTCAGCATCCTGCCCTTTGACTCCCTCACCTTATTCCTCAGCATCCTGCCCTTTGACTCCCTCACCTTATTCCTCAGCATCCTGCCCTTTGACTCCCTCACCTTATTCCTCAGCATCCTGCCCTTTGACTCCCTCACCTTATTCCTCAGCATCCTGCCCTTTGACTCCCTCACCTTATTCCTCAGCATCCTGCCCTTTGACTCCCTCACCTTATTCCTCAGCATCCTGCCCTTTGACTCCCTCACCTTATTCCTCAGCATCTGCCCTTTGACTCCCTCACCTTATTCCACAGCATCCTGCCCTTTGACTCCCTCACCTTATTCCACAGCATCCTGCCCTTTGACTCCCCCACCTTATTCCACAGCATCCTGCCCTTTGACTCCCCACCTTATTCCACAGCATCCTGCCCTTTGACTCCCTCACCTTATTCCACAGCATCCTGCCCTTTGACTCCCCCACCTTATTCCACAGCATCCTGCCCTTTGACTCCTCACCTTATTCCACAGCATCCTGCCCTTTGACTCCTCACCTTATTCCACAGCATCCTGCCCTTTGACTCCCTCACCTTATTCCACAGCATCCTGCCCTTTGACTCCCTCACCTTATTCCACAGCATCCTGCCCTTTGACTCCCTCACCTTATTCCACAGCATCCTGCCCTTTGACTCCTCACCTTATTCCACAGCATCCTGCCCTTTGACTCCATCACCTTATTCCACAGCATCCTGCCCTTTGACTCCCTCACCTTATTCACCAGCATCCTGCCCTTTGACTCCCTCGCCCTATCCACCAGCATCCTGCAGGAAGCTGGTGGATAGGGTGAGAGAGTCAAAGGGTTAAAATTTTAAGGTTGTTGCATAGGGTGCGGGAGTCAAAAGGGTTAAGTGACATCATGAAGTCACCATCCTCATTCTCATGGTACGCGCAGGGCGGCAGGGTAAAAGTATAAATTGTCTTTTAAACCCAGGGATCGTTGGGAAGTGGGGTGGCAAAAGATTTCAACTTGTTTCTAGGTCAGCATTTTAAAAGGTAGAATGGTGGCTATCTCCTCTCCCCCGCTGTTTTATCTTCTCCTTCTCTAGCTTTGAAGAGGGTCAGTTACCCATTCACACCTGGGCAGATTAGAGACCGCAAGTGTAAAATTTTAACTCTATTGAGGACACCTTGACGTAAAGCTGAATAACTCCTTTGACTCCCTTACCCTATCCGCCAGCATCCCTTACTGGTAGCCCTGACAACAAAGTAAAATTTAACCCTTTGACTCCCTCACCCTATCCGCCAGCATCCCTCATTGTCAGCCATGCCAACAAAGCAAATACTTAACCCTTTGACTCTGTCACCCTATCCGCCAGCATCCCTCATTGTCAGCCATGACAACAAAGCAAAAACTTAACCCTTTGACTCCCTCATGCTATCCGCCGACATCCCTCATTGTTAGTCATGAAAACAAAACAACAATTTAACCCTTTGACTCCGTCACCCTGACCGTCTGCATCCCGCATTGTTAGCCATGACTACAAAACAAAAACATAACCCTTTCGCTCCTTCACCCTATCCACCAGTGTCCGATATTGTCGGCCATGACAGCAAAGCAAAAACTTAACTCTTTCATTCCCTCGCACTATCCATCAGTTTCCTGCATGATACTGGTGGTTGGAGTGAAGAGGGTGAAAGGATCAGGTTTTAGCATCTTGGCGGATAGGGTGCAGGAGTGAAAGGGTTACCCCCTCTCTCTCTCTGTCTCTCTCTCTGTCTGTCTGTCTGTCTGTCTCTCTCTCTGTCTGTCTGTCTGTTTAGTCCCATTTTCTACATCAGCGAATCTGGGACAATTTATCATAATGTTTGATGATGCATGGCGAAGACAATGATAATTACAATTTTGTGGGCTGCCCTTCTTACATTGAGACTGTGTGAGAAGGCCGTGTTCTACACTTCCTTTCAGCCAAGCCCGAGAGATACACACACCTGCAGTGTTGATCAGAAAATACGATCAACATACTCAATGACGCATCCGTGAAGTGGGTGAGACTGGACTTTGTGGCCATGGCACACTGAACTCTGGGTAGGAGCCACTTGGGGCCGACACCTCCCACAGCAACTTTGCCAGGATCGATCAGGTTCAAGCCTATAACTTCATAAGAGGAAAAATGATAAACAATCTTCGTTATGCAGATGACACCGTTCTGAATGCAGGAAATTAAAAAAGACCTACAAAATCTTGTGAGTGTAACAGAAATGAAGACCTATAAAATCTTCGTCATGAAGATGACACTGTTCTAAATGCAGGAAATATAAAAGACAAAATCCTGTGTGTATATAATATGAATGAAGACCTACACACTCTTGTGGGTATAACAGAAATAAGACCTACAAAATCTTGTAAATATAATAGAAATGAACACCTACAAAATCTTGAGAATAAAATAAAAATAGAAAGCTAAATAGTGAGAAAACTAAAATCATGATAATCAATAAAAAAAAAAAAAAAACCCAATAAATCCCATCATGCGAAACAACAGCAAATGGCACAACATTGAGACAAATAATTGATAAGTTTACATGTTTGGGAACAGTCGTCTCACCAGACGCAGATACACATTAGATATATCCAGCAGAACTGGCCGAGCTAAAACAGCATTCAAGAAAATGAAAAGCGCTCTCAGTTAACATCAGGAAGAGAGTTCTTCAGTGTTACATAGAACCAATGCTGTTGTACGGATGCAAAGCTTGGACAATCAACAAGCAATCTCAGAACAAAATTGAGGCAGCTGAAATGTGGTTTCTAAGAAGAGTGTGAAGAGTTCTGTGGGCGGCAAAGAAAACAAACGAGACTGTTGAAAGAAGCAAACACAAAAAGTACATTAACGAAGAAGATTAGGAAAAGGTAAGCAAACTTACAGGGCATTTATGAGGCAATAGAAATTTGAATACCTGGTAGCAATAGGAACACAGGAGGGAAAAAGGGCACCAGGTAGACCCAGGGAGAAACTATTAGACAGTTTTGCAGAGGGGATGCGGACAGAAAGGCGGGACGTATACTTGCAGCGACAAAAGCTAGATGCGTTTGGAGGGCCATGATCGCCAACGCCATGCGGCAGGGCACATGATGATGATGAACCTTCCAGTCATAAGACTGTTGCGCTGACTACTGCAACATGGCGATTGGTCGGATGTCATGAATGTGAAAAATCACTCTTGATCTGTGCTATTTCAGAGTGATTCATTCTTCTTTTGGATCGCTTACTCATTTCTCGAATCACACTGGCTGTGGGAAGTTTGGCGAGCCTAACCTTGACATTAACCCGGTATCAGTTTGTATAGGAGGTGTGGGTGAGGGGGGGGGGGGGGCTACGGAAATGACCGAGTATGACAAATCCCTGTTGAAAAAACACCACATTCTACTCACTGCACATGTTCTTGTCTATCTTTATACGTAGTTTATAGCAAGTACACATCATTCAAAAGCCACTGACAGTTGTTATTGAAATGTATACTGAAAGATGAGATTACGGGGTATAAAAGATTTGTTCTCACTTTACACACTCAGAAAAACATGGATGTGGGTGGAGGGGTGGTGGTGATGGAGTGGGAGGGAAAGAGGACAGATTGGTGGAGGTGAGGGGGGGGGGCATGAAAAATGAAGGCGTGGCTAAAACCTGTGAGAGAATCAACCATAGCAGTACGAGCATTTGAAGTCTTTCCACCGTGCAACAGCTCTCTTAGGTTGTCACTCTCAAAATCTGTGAAATGGTGGCTTACTGGTTAGCGGGCACGCTTAGCACCCCACGAAGCAGAAAAGGAATGGTCTCACCAGAACTTGCTTGACATAGAGAAGACTGTCTGCGAGAACAACAGGCTGCTGCGGCAACACCAGCAAGTCCTGCCAAAGGAGACATTGTCACTGCGTCTTCTGCAACTGCCAGAACTGTTAACACTTGAACAGCCTGCGCCACTGTCCCCCTGTCAGTGTAACAACTAGGCTAACGGATCTTCTTTTTAGGGAGAAGACTGGCAGAACGGTTCAGACGTTCGCCTGCCAATAACTAAACTCGAGGTTCCAGGATTCGCTCCCCGTAGAGGTCTCGACTTTTCTCCTCAGTTTGACCGGAAATTCCAACTGAACGTCTAGTCCTTCGGAAGAGGACGAAAACCGAGTCGGACCCGTGTGCCTTCTGGCTGCGCACGCTAAAGATCCCAAGGAAGTTGAACATCGTGAAGAGCAGGGCACTGCCCGGCTGTCTTGGTATAAAACACTGGAGAGATAGGTTGATTTCCCAGGTCCGACCCCTTGAAGACCAATTAGCCTTCTTGCCTTTCTGAAGTCTTGGTAAAAAAAAAAAAGTGAATATGAATATGACTTTGAAGCCAGGGAGAGGGGATGGGCGCCGCCCTCGTGGTGCTGGCCCTGGGAAAAGTTGAGGTCTCTGCCACCTTACTCCCCTACAACCCCAGGGTTATGGAACTATCTAGGTAGGACCTCAGGACCTGGCCAGCTCGTGGGTTTATGTACAGGCTTAAGGCTTGTGCCGTGATCATTTTGTATCTTCTCCATCTCCTGTGACGTTAGTGCGTGTGGAATTCATTCCGAGCGCGGAGACGTCATCTTGAGAAACTGAAACTGAAACCCTTGTGTCAACTCAGCAAGATGACGCAGCATGCCTCACTTTCACGGGTTGGGCATGATACAAGAACGTTACCCACACGAGGCATAGATACACAACTCAGTGGAAAATACAAGATGACGCAGCATGCCTCACTTTCACGGGCTGAACGTGGTAGAAGAACTTTACCCACATGCATACATAACTCAGCGGAAGTACAAGATGACACAGCTTGCCTCATTTTCATGGGCTGGACATGATAGAAGACCGTTACCCACATGAGGCATGGATACACAACAACTCAGCGGAAGTACAAGATGACTCAGCGTGTCTCACTTTCATGACCGAAGAAAGTTACCCATTCAAGGCAGGGAAACATAATTAGCCACCAGCGCCGTGATCAACAGCGGGTACCGGTATCTTCACCAACCTCCCAAGAACTCAATCTATAACTGTCAGTGTTCCTACGGGCAAACAGTATACCTACTACTGAGCAGCGAGAGAAGAACTCTAGTAGAATTAGCCCTGATATGACTCTAGTAGTCGGCTGGGCTATAAGCAACATGAACTTGAACTCATGTAGAAGGCCGCCATGGTAAATGGTACATGCTATCACGTGGTCTTCCTTCCAATTACCCTGCCTGTTTTCAAAATCTAGAGAATGACACCCTTCATCATCCCCCCTCCCCCTTGACAAGGTATTATAGGGAGCCAGAAAAAACATAAGAGCGGTCCTGCATTGGATACCTCCCCTACTGTGGAATACCAGGAAACGAGGGGTGGATGAGCTGGTAGACAGATAAACCAGACAACAGCGTCACCTACAGCGAGAAGAGGAGCATCATCAGATCACTCCCTTAACCCTTTGACTCCCGGACCCTATACACCACCTGCAAAAAATTAACCCTTTGACTCCCTTGCCCTTTCCATCAGCTTCCTGCAGGAAGGTGGTGGAAATGATGTGGGAGTCAAAGGATTGTTTTTGTTTTGTTACCATGTTTGACAATGCAGAATGCTGGTGGACAAGGTGCGGGAGTCAAAGGGTTAAATTAAGCCACGTACAGAAAAGGACGATGACCACCACCTTCCGTCCAGAGAACAAGCAAATGGTCCTAATGAGGCTCCACATCGGCCACAACCGCCACAACTCATACAGAACTGCAAGTTCAGACTGACACCTTCATCAGACTGCTCTCCAGTCTAAAAGACCAAACAGTTGAAAATTTTTTTTTGTAGTGATGTCATTTCTGTCAGGCAAAGCATCTGGATGAGTGGTTGACTACACCTCTTCTGACCACCAAGCCCCATTGCACCGGCAAATAATGGAGAGGAGAGAGAAAAAAAACACACGTTCAACGCCAGGTATGGGTTGACTGTATATACGGCGAAAGAACGAGCGACGAACGAAGAAAGAAGAAGAAAAAGAAAGAAAAAGAAGAAGAAGAAGAAGAAGAAAGAAGAAGAAGAAGAAAGAAGAAGAAGAAGAAAAGAAAAGAAGAAGAAAGAAGAGAAACAGAAGAAAAGAAGAAAAGAAAAAGAAGAAGAAGAAGAAGAAGAAGAAAGAAGAAGAAAAAAGAAAAAAGAAGAAGAAGAAAAAGAAAGAAAAGAGAAGAAGAAGAAAAGAAGAAGAAGAAAAGAAGAAGAAAGAAGAAGAAAAGAAGAAGAAGAAGAAGAAGAAGAAGAAAGAAGAAGAAGAAGAAGAAAGAAAAGAAGAAGAAGAAGAAGAAGAAGAAGAAGAAGAAGAAAGAAGAAGAAGAAAAGAAAGAAGAAAGAAAAAGAAAAAGAAGGAAAAGAAAAAGAAGAAAAGAAAAGAAGAAAAGAAGAAGAAGAAGAAAGAAGAAGAAGAAAGAAGAAGAAAAAGAAAGAAAGAAGAAGAAGAAGAAGAAGAAGAAGAAGAAGAAGAAGAAGAAGAAGAAAGAAGAAGAAGAAGAAGGAGAAGAAGAGAAGAAGAAGAAGAAGAAGAAGAAGAAGAAAAGAAAGAAAGAAAAGAAAAAGAGAAGAAAAAGAAAGAAGAAGAAGAAAAAGAAGAAGAAGAAGGAAAGAAGAAGAAGAAGAAAAAGAAGAAGAAGAAGAAGAAGAAGAAGAAAAAGAAGAAGAAGAAGAAGAAGAAGAAGAAACAGAAGAAGAAAGAAAAGAAAAGAGAAGAAAAAGAAAAGGAAGAAGACACGAAAAAGAAGAAGAAGAAGAAGAATTGCGAAGAAGAAGAATTGCGAAGAAGAAGAAGAATTGCAGAAGAAGAAGAAGAAGAAGAAAAGAAGAAGAAGAAAGAAGAAGAAAGAAGAAAAAGAAGAAGAAGAAGAAAGAAGAAGAAGAAAAAGAAGAAGAAGCAGCAGAAGAAGGAAAACCATAAACAATACATACATACAACAAACAAATAAAATCCAAAAACAAAACAAAAATAGAAAACGTGGGAAATTTCCGATTACATGTTGTGGAAGCAGTAGTGGGAGTTTGCTTATGTATAAATGTTTTATCAATATTTATTTGTTGGTCTCTGTAACCTCTTAAGCTGCTTCTCTCTTGAAACCATTTCATCAGGAGCAAAACAAAATGGCTGCTTCGCCTCTCCATCTGGTTGTTTCTAATGCCTAGAAGCATTTGGCGATGGTGTGGTTTAAACTGAAAGCTTACTGTGTGGCTCTGAGGATGTTTTATCGAGGGCTGAGGAACGACGCGCACGTGCAGTTGTTTTAGTTACACAACACACACACACACACACACACACACACACACACACACTCACACCGTTATCTCCCTTCTGAAACGGCTTAGACTGTGCAGTGCGTCGGCTGTTTTCATTGGTTTAATCTCGGAGTGATTTGAGAAAACTATCAGAGCATTGGTCCAATAGCCTGCTTACAGCAAAGACAGGAAACACTAGCCAAGGAGACGACCAAGCCGTTCGAACAGTTTACCATTTCATACATGCATTATTATAGAAAATCCAGATGTTGTACTTCTCAAAGTCACCGTGGTCTTGTGGAACCTTCAACTGGAGTCAGACTTGACGGAAAGCGTACGTACAGTTTTCAGCTGACCGACTAAGAAAAATGGCGCCAGCAGAGGGGGTCCAGGAGTCATGACCTGAATGTGGTCTGGTGCCTTAGAGTGTAAGGAGTTTCAGGTCGAAACACTGATTGAAAGGAGTGTGTGTGGGGATGTGGGGTGGGTGGGGGGTCTTCTCCCTGAGAATCTTCTGCTGTCCAGCTCTGCCAGGGTTTCTTGCTACAAACTGAGTGTTGTGTGGGGTTTATGTTGTTGTTGTTGTTTATTTGGGGTTTCTAGATTTATTTATCTGTTTGTTTTCGATATTTATCAATCAGCTACAGTACTTTGCAATGCACGAATAAAACGAAAATTTGCTGTATCGAGTTAGTTTTATAGCATTATTGTAGAGTGTTTTTAATTCCAAAAAGGACCACATTTTAATTTTTTCAAACTTGTTTTTATTCATATTCAAATATAAGCATTTACAAACATCTGAAATGACCACATTTATCCAATAAAACATATAGAGACAAAATTTTCAAAAAAATGAAGTTAATGTTTGGACTTTCACAATAATGTTGAAAATAGCTCGAACCAAATCTTATGTACGGTGAAACATGCCTTCAAAATGAAATGTCTTTATATTTCATATTTCCGACCGGTAGTTGAGAGATATACAATACATCTGCTTCACAGAGCATATTTTGCAGAAATTTACCACGTGTGCATGTGGAATACCTGCATTTGCTGTCTTTGGCACTTACTGCAGGCGTCATTCAAACATATCAGTATGCATACTTTTCAAAAATATTGAATCCTGAAAGTAAACCAATTTCATTGATGATTGCCTTTCTTTGATATCCAAATCTGATAACTTCCTTGTGTTTATACGAATGTTCTACAGTGTTTTTTCTTCTTCTTGTTGATCTTCTTCTACTGATCGCCTAGTTGCCCATGTATACTTTCTTATAGTGTCTACGTTTGTATACTGATACTGTTTAGGCACTGGTGTGTTTGACATGAGATATGCTACTAGAGTATGGAGTGTTCTTGATATTACAAGGATTACGATCTGGGTATCATCGTCATCATCATCATGTGCCCTGCCGCATTGCGTTGGCTATCATGGCCATCCACATGCATCTTTGACTTGTCGCTGCAAGTAGGCCTACATCTTCCACCCTCTCTGTCCTCAGCCACCCTGCAAGTCCGTCCAATATTTTCTCCCTGGGTCTACCTGGTTTTCTCTTTCCCTCCAGCTTTCCTGTTGTGACCAGGAGCTCCACTTCCGCTTTTCTCATAAAATGGCCTATAAATGTCGCTTGTCTTTTTGGTATATGTAGCCAGAATTCAGTCTGCTCTTTGTGTCACAAGATATATGGTTTCGGCAGTTGTTGGTAGAATCCAGTCTGCTCTTTGTGTCAAAGAAAAAAAAAATGGTTTTGACACAAACTGCTTGAATATATCCTGTTCTTTATGTGTCACAGGGGTTATTGTTTTGATAGATGTCAGAATCCAGTTCTAAGGAATATGGTTTTGGATACGTGCCTGAATCGAGTTTGTCTATATGTCCAGCCTGAATAAAGTTTTGCTTAGAATCCAGTCACTTATGGTCAACAGAAATAAGTTTCTGTGTGTTGCTGGATCATTCTGTGTGTTGGGAATCCGTCTGCTGTATGTGCCCATAAATCCAGTTGCATGTGTTGTCTATCGATTTTGCTGTGTTTTCACATAATCCAGTTTGCTGTGTGTTGTCATAATCCATTCTTGCTGAGTGTTGCCATAATCAGTTTGCTGAATGTTGCCACAATCGAGTTTGCTGTGTGTTTGCCATAATCATGCTGAGTGTGTTGCCATACTCCAGTTTGCTGTGTGTTGCCATAATCAATCGATGTGTTGCCATAATCCATTGCTGTGTGTTAGCCATATCCAGTTTGCTGTGTGTTGCCATAATCCAATCTAGTTGCTGTGTGTTGCCATGAATCCAGTTTGCGTGTGTTGCCATAATCCAGTCGCTGTGTGTTGCCAATCCAGTTTGCTGTGTGTTGCCATAATCCAGTCTGCTGTGTGTTGCCATAATCCAGTTGCTGTGTTGCCAAAATCCAGTTTGCTGTGTGTTGCCATAATCCAGTCTGCTGGTGTTGCCAAATCCAGTTTGCTGAGTGTTGCCAACTCCAGTTTGCTGTGTTGCCATAATCCAGTTTGCTGAGTGTTGCCAGACTCCAGTTTGCAGAGTGTTGCCATAATCCAGTCTGCTGATGTTGCCAACCCAGTTTGCGTGTGTTGCCATAATCCAGTCGCTGATCAGTAGTGTTGCCATAATCCAGTTTGCTGTGTGTTGCCATAATCCAGTCTGCTGAGTGTTTGCCATAATCCAGTCTGCTGTGTGGCCTAATCCAGTTCTGGGTTGCCATAATCAGTTCTGATGTGCATAATCCAGTTTGCTGTTGTGTTGCCATAATCCAGTTTGCTGTGTGTTGCCATAATCCAGTTTGCTGTGTGTTGCAGAGTCCAGTTTGATGTGTGTTGCCATAATCCAATTTGCTGTATGTGTCCAGAATCCAGTTTTGCTGTGTGTTCCCTAAACCAGTCTGCTGTGTGTTGCCATAATCAGCTCGGCTATGTATTGCCCATAATCCACGTCTGTTGTGTGTTACCGTAATCCAGTTTGCTGTATGTTGCTATAACCCAGTCTGCTGAGTGTTGTCATAATCCAGTTTGCCGTGTCTTGCCAGAATACAGTATACTCTCCGCGTCACAAGGAGAAGAATGGTTTTGGCATGTGTTGCTAGAACCCAGCCTGCCCTTTGTGTCTCAGCAAGTGCAATAGACGGTCGTGCAATAATAACACAGAACAATACACTATAACACAAACCAGTCTGACGGCACGCACGGGTTGCCATAAAACTGATTCTCACCTTGGAGAATGTCACTCTCACTGCCAGAGAAACTGTACATGCACTTTATCAAACCACGAACTAGGTCGAAACAAAACTTAGTGGCACCGAAACAACTGTCACTGACGGAGAAAGATGACCCAAAACTTGACATCATTGACTATCACCCCTGAAGA
>JAPXFY010000023.1:56275563-56278063 GCA_030674185.1 Monoplex corrugatus
CTGTCTGTCTGTCTGTGTCTGTCTGTCTGTGTCTGTCTGTCTGTGTCTGTCTGTCTGTCTGCTCTCTCTTTGTCTCTCTCTGTCTCTCTCTCAGACACAATATCTCTCTGTCTCTGTTTCTCTCTCAGTCTCTGTCACTGTCTTCGTCTCTGTCTCTTTCTGTCTCTCTTTCTGTCTCTGTCTCTCTGTCTCTCTCTCTAAGACACAATCTCTCTCGGTCTCTGTCTCTCTCTCAATCTCTGTCTCTGTCTTTGTCTCTTTCTCTCTCTCTCTCTCTCTGTGTCTCTCTCTGTGTCTCTGTCTCTGTCTCTATCTCTATCTCTGTCTCTTACTGTGTCTGTCTCTTTCTGTGTGTCTCTCTTGCTCTCTCTCGCTTCTCTCTCTCCCTCTCTCTCTCCCCCCCCTCTCTCTCTCCCTCTCTCTCCCCCTCTCTCTCGCTCTATCACGCTCTTTCTCTCGATCGCTCTCTCTTTCTCTCTCTCTCCCCCTCTCTCTCTCTTTCTCTCTCTTTCTTCCTCTCTGTCTCATTCTCGTTCCCTCCCGTCCCTCTCCTGTGTGTCCAAAAGGAGACGGGAAGACAGGAGATGAATAGGTGTGGTGTATGGGTTTTTGACGCGGGGTGTGGTACTGGAGGTGTAGGGTGAGGTATGGGATTGTGGTAGGAGGAGGGTCATAAAGCTGGAAAGGGGATATTATGTTCTGTTCTCTTTCTCTCTGTCTGTCTGTCTTCTGTCAGAGTCTGTCTGTCTGTGTGTCTCTCATTCAAAGACACAATCCCTTTCTCTTCTTTTTCTCTCTTTCTCTCTCTCTCCTTCTTCTTCTCTCTCGTCTTTCTCTCTGTCTTTCTCTCTCTCTCTTCTCTCTCTTCTTTCCCTTCTCTGTCTTTCTCTCTGTCTTTCTCTCTCGTCTTCTCTCTCGTCTTCTCTCTGTCTTCTCTCTCTGTCTTTCTCTCTCTTCTTTCTCTCTGTCTTTCTCTCTCTGTCTTTCTCTCTGTCTTTCTCTCTCTTCTCTCTCTCTTCTTCTATCTCTCTGTCTTTCCTTTTCTCTCTCTGTCTTTCCTCTCTCTCTCTCTTTCTCCCCTCTCTCTGTCTTTCTCTCTCTGTCTTTCTCTCTGTCTTTCTCTCCTGTCTTCTCTCTTCTTTCTCTCTCTGTCTTCTCTTCTTTCCTCTCTCTGTCTTTCTCTCTCTGTCTTTCTCTCTCTGTCTTCTCTCTGTCTTTCTCTCTTCTCTCTTTCTCTCTCTCTCTTTCCCTCTCTCTGTCTTTCTCTCTCTGTCTTTCTCTCTGTCTCTTTCTCTCTCTGTCTTTCTCTCTGTCTTTCTCTCTCTGTCTTTCTCTTCTCTCTCTGTGTCTTTCTCTCTCTGTCTTCTCTCTCTTTCCAAAGACAGTCTCTCTCTCTCTGTCTCTCTGTCTCTCTCTCTGTCTGTCTCTGTCAGTCTCTCTCTCTCTCTCATCCCCTCTCTCTCTCTCTCTCTCACTCTCGCTATCTCGATCGCTGTCTCTCTCTTTCTTTCTTCCTCTTGTCTCATTCTCGTTCCCTCCCATCCCTCTCCTGTGTGTCCAAGGAGACGGGAAGACAGGAGATGAATAGGTGTGGTGTATGGGTTTTTGACAGCGGGGTGTGGTACTGGAGGTGTAGGGTGAGGTATGGGATTGTGGTAGGAGGAGGGACATAATGCTGGAAAGGGGATATTATGTTCTGTTCTCTTTCTTTGTCTGTCTGTCTGTATCTGTCTGTGTCTTTGTGTCTGTCTCTGTCTGTTTGCCTCTGTCTCTGTCTATCTGTGTTTCTCTGTCACTTTGTCTTTGTCTCCTCTGTCTGTCTGTCTGTCGTGTCTGTCTGTGTCTGTCTATGTCTCTGTCTATGTCTCTGTCCTGTTTGTCTGTCTCTGTCTCTGTCTCTGTCTCTCTCTCTCTCTCTCTGTTTCCCACCCCCCGCTCTCTCTCTGTCTGTCTGTCTCTCTATCTCTGTGTGATGAGAAGGGGAGTCAAGAACTCGATCACATGTTTTCCATTCTTTTATTTATTTTTCTTTTACTCTCAAAGAAAAGTATAAGATCCCATAAAGCACACAATAAGAAAAATCAAACAAGTAACAATAGATCGCTCACTACCCAGTCCCACACCACAACAATTATAAGATTGAACTGAGGAGTATGTTACCAATCTTCTTTGGTCACATCAAGTACATGACTCTACCAACCACAGAGATATGTTCATTTCTTGATACAATTCCCACATTTGAAAGCACTTCTTGGAAGTAGCCTGCAGAGAATGCTCTCATCAGCGGCAGCACGTAGCAGATCCAAACCCACAGTGTCCTGTGTGATTCTCTTACCACCGTCAGTAGCTCCAACAAGAACAAACGCAGCCTTATCCACTGAAGTCTGCAGTATTACTCCATTCAGCCCACACTTCAATCAGCCACAGTTGCCACTGTTCTTGTTGGTTGGCAGTAAAGTGCCGCCATCGGATACCCTGCGAATCCGAGAAGTCTGCCGGA
>JAPXFY010000023.1:56283063-56285563 GCA_030674185.1 Monoplex corrugatus
AAGGACAACAAACACAAAGAGCATCAAAAACAATAAACACAAAGAGCATCAAAAACAATAAACACAAAGAGCATCAAGGACAACACACAAAGATCAGCAAGGACAACAAACACATAGAGCATCAAGGACAACAAACACGAAGGACATCAAGAACAACAAACACAAAGAACATCAAGGTCAACAAATACAAAGATCATCAAGGACAACAAACACGAAGATCATCAAGGACAACAAACACAAAGATCATCAAGGACAACAAACACAAAGTCCATCAAGGACAACAAAACACAAAGAACACCAAAAACAACAAACTACATACAGCATCAAGGAAACCAACACAAAGAGCAAGAAGGACAACAAACACAAAGATCTTAAGGACAACAAACACAAAGGTCATCAAGAACAACAAATACAAAGATAATCAAGAACAACAAACACAAAGATCATCAAGGACAACAAACACAAAAAACATCAAGGACAACTAACACAAAGAGCACCAAGGACAACAAACACAAAGATCATCAAGAACAACAAACACAAATAACATCAAGGACAACAAACACAAAGATAATCAAGAACAACAAACACAAAGATAATCAAGAACAACAAACACAAAGATCATCAAGGACAACAAACACAAAGATCATCAAAGACAACAAACACAAAGAGCATCAAGGACAACAAACACAAAGATCATCAAAGACAACAAACACAAAGAACAACAAGGACAACAAACACAAAGATCACCAAAGACAACAAACACAAAGATCATCAAGGACAACAAACACAAAGAGCATCAAGGACAACAAACACAAAGATCATCAAGGACAACAAACACAAAGAGTATCAAGGACAACAAACACAAAGAGCAACAAGGACAACAAACACAAAGAGCATCAAGGACAATAAACACAAATATCAAGGACAACAAACACAAAGAGCATCAAGGACAACAAACACGAAAACCATCAAGGACAATAAACACAAAGACCATCAAGGACGACAAACACAAAGACCACCAAGGACAACAAACACGAAAACCATCAAGGACAACAAACACAAAGACCACCAAGGACGACAAACACAAAGACCACCAAGGACAACAAACACAAAGACCACCAATGACAACAAACACAAAGACCACCAATGACAACAAACACAAAGACCACCAATGACAACAAACACAAAGACCACCAAGGACAACAAACACAAAGACCACCAATGATATCAAACACAAAGACCACCAAGGACAACAAACACAAAGACCACCAATGACAACAAACACAAAGACCACCAAGGACAACAAACACAAAGACCACCAAGGACAACAAACACAAAGACCACCAATGACAACAAACACAAAGACCACCAATGACAGCAAACACAAAGACTACCAAGGACAACAAACACAAAGACCACCAATGACAACAAACACAAAGACCACCAAGGACAACAAACACAAAGAGCATCAAGCACAACAAACACAAAGAGTATCAAGGACCACAAACACAAAGAGCATCAAGGACAACAAACACAAAGAGCATCAAGCACAACAAACACATAGCGCATCAAGGACAACAAACACATAGCGCATCAAGGACAACAAACACAAAGAACATCAAGCACAACAAACACAAAGAGCATCAAGGACAACAAACACAAAGAGCATCAAGGACAACAAACACAAAGAGCATCAAGGACAACAAACACAAAGAGCATCAAGGACAGCAAACACAAAGAGCATCAAGGACAACAAACACAAAGAACATCAAGCACAACAAACACAAAGAGCATCAAGGACAAACAAACACATAGCGCATCAAGGACAACAAACACAAAGAACATCAAGCACAACAAACACAAAGAGCATCAAGGACAACAAACACAAAGAGCATCAAGGACAGCAAACACAAAGAGCATCAAGGACAGCAAACACAAAGATCAGCAAGGACAGCAAACACAAAGAGCATCAAGGACAGCAAACACAAAGAGCATCAAGGACAGCAAACACAAAGAGCATCAAGGACAACAAACACATAGCGCATCAAGGACAACAAACACAAAAAATATCAAGGACAACAAACACGAACTCCAAGGACAGCTATCCGCCGACGAAATCTGCGACAGGAGAAACTCCATGGAGAATTCAGCAATGGACAGAAGACACTGATGAATCTGATAGACTATTATGCACACGCCATTCAGATCTAAAGAATTTGTTTCCACCAGTTTCAGATTTTACTGATTATACTCATGATGATGATGATGATGATGATGATGATGATGATAACTCACTCAGTGAAACGAGCCAGTGTACTGAGGCCTTGAAAAGTCCAGGCAAAACGACATTAGGCGAAACGATCTAAGGTATAACGTCAGTTCAACTCTTTTCTCACACTGAACAGAGCAGCAGGAAAGTTTCAATTTTTTCTCCTAACTTTCGTATCAGGTGTTTGTTTGTTTGTTTGTGATTTTACGTTTGACAAAGGCCAGTTCGTCG
>JAPXFY010000023.1:56293063-56300563 GCA_030674185.1 Monoplex corrugatus
GTTTTTATATGCTTTAGTGTCCTTAGGTTTGTTTAAATTTGCATTCAGGTGTGTGTGTTTTTTAACTCCCCTGTGCCATCAATTGGATGGAGTGGTCAACATCGGGGGCATGTCCTTAGATTATATGCACAAATGCATTGATATGTGTGCATAATTTTCTTTTCTTTACTTTTCTTTTTTTTTCTTGTTGACGTTTTGTATGTTTTGAACTGGTTATAGCCCTGATATGGCTCTACGCAGTCGGCTGGGCTTTAAACAACAACAACAAGAACACAATAATAATCCACTAGCTTCCTGCAGGAAGCTGGTGGATAGGGCGAGTGAGTCAAAGCGTTAAGAAATTTTGCAGTTGGGGATAGGGTGCGGGAGTCAAAGGGTTAAGTTCATTCAGACAAAGTCCCAGCGCCAGGAAGCCCATGACAGGAAGACATGTCAAGGCACCCTGCGACTACCCACCAGAGGAAACTCTGCACTGTTGCTAGTTCATTTCAGCAGCAACGTCTGTTCTGATTCAGCTTACTAAGGACACTGCCTACTAAGTCCCCCTTACTTACCAGTTGTTTGATGATGCTTGATTGTCCTTCAGCAAAGGGATATGGTTTGTGAAACAAACAGGGGAACTGTTGACATGTGCTAAAATCTTAATGTTCATTTCTAAACTTCCAATGTATAAAACATCACTGTGTATATTGTGTATACTGTGTGGAGTTCATGTGTCAACATTGTCTTTTCACATGCGTAAGAATGTTGTTGTTGTTGTCATTCTTTGTTGCCACATTGTATGTAAGATGCCATTTGTTGTGAAACAAAAAATGAGTAAAAATATTTTAAAAAACATTGAAAAGTTGTTTGTGAAAGATCCTTTGGAGTAATATAAGCACAACGTTTCGAGCCCCAGGCTCTTTGTCAAGTGAATGAAAAGTGGTAAATGAAAGTGACGTAGAAAATAAAAGTGACGTGGAAAATGAAATGACGTGGAAAATAAGAATGACAGAGCAGTACTGGTGGGGGTGGGGGGGGTGGGGGGAGAAGAGGGGGAAACAGTAGGGATTAGTAGGACAAGGAGAGGGCCTAGGCACCTCTACGTATCGGCAGTTCGGGTGTTCAGGCCCGCCGGCTGGACTGTTCCCAGTCGGTGATGATGCAGTTTCCATGTATTTTCTGTATTGTCGGTCTCTGGTGTTTTGCCACACTGCTGAAATTTGTGCATGGACGTAGCTGTGTTGAGGGCTATTGAAATGTTGGCCTATTGGATTGTTGTAGTTCAGTTTCATGGATCTCAAATGTTCCACAAAACGGTCATCCAATGAGCGGTATGTCTCACCCACATACAGTTTGGAGCACACTGAGCATGACAGGATGTAAACAATGTTGGTTGATTTGCAGTTGAAGCTCGATTTGATGTTGAAGCTGCCTGATGGTCCAGGACTGAAATGGAAGTGTTGATGAAAGGACAGGTTTTGCATTTCTTGTCTTCACACGGTTTGCATCCCGGAGGTTTAGGGTAATTTGGCACTTGTTTTGCTTTTAGTTTGGAACTCACAAGCAGATCTTTGAGGTTTTATTTTAGTTGGTCAGTTGGTTTGAGCTTCGGATTCACATGCTAATGGTTGTAGGTTCGAATCCTGGGGTGCGCTACATTAAAACTGGACATCTCACTGTCCCGTCTTAACATCATTGTTGTTCTGGTGGTGTCAGTATATGATTGGATAAGTCCCCCTTCCCCCACTTCCCTGGGATGGTTATCCCCGTCGGCCATATCACCTGAGGTGGGTGTCGACGTAAAAACTGAACCAAAGCGACCATAGGACAGCACGAGGTTAGGACATGAAGGGCTACAGAATTTGGGACAATCTTCACGATTCACGTTTTGATAATTTCATGATGAGGGAAAGGGGAATATTGTGAGTGGGAGAAGAGTGGCAGAATGGTTCAGACGTTCGCCTGTCAATAACTAAGCTCGAGGTTCCAGGGTTCGTTCCCCGTTGAGACCTCGACTTTTTCACACAGTCTGACCTGAAAATCGAACTCAGCATTTTGTCAAAGAAATAAGAAGGAAGCAGGGAGAAGCTTACTGTTTTTGTACTTTGTATCTGCTTCTATGCCAGCTGAATGGGTAGCGCAAACTGTGTTAGATTTGAGAAGTACAACATGGGAGATAATTCTCAAGAGTTATGTCCTTTGATCAGCATTTAGTCCTTTGGAAGGGGACAAAAACGAGACGGATCCGTGTGCCTTCTGGTCCGCACACCGTAAAGATCCCACGGCAAGTGAAAATCGTGAAGAGCAGGGCATTTGCCCGGCTGCCCTGTATAAAACATTGGAGAGATAGGTTGATATCCCAGGTCCCACCCCTTGAAGGTCAGTTAGCCTTCTTGCCTTTGAAAAGGGAGAGCAGCCCATTTAAAACGTCGTTTGTAGATTTTGGATACTGGCGATTGACTGGAATCCATTGTGACAAAAGCAATCAATATGAATGTGAATGAATATGAACGCTGTACGGAGTTCCATCTATTACTGAGTCTGCGTGACAGGGCACACTTTGTGATTACCATCGTAACAGATCCTGGCATGAACCAGGCCCGAGAGATCCAGATACCTGCAGTGTTGATCAGGCAAATAGAGCAACAGGCTCAATGACGCATCCATGAAGTGGGTGAGACTCAACAGTGTGGTCCCAGTCCCATCCACGCTGAAGCCTTCTTAATTAAACAAGTCATTTACCCTATATCGAAAGAATCAAAGCAATAGGACTACTACATTTTCAATTAACAAAAGATGATAAGCTTCCAGTTCTTGTTCTAAACGGTTGGGGGGAGGGGGAGGGGCAGGATAAATATTCCAAGGCAGAAAGTGTTTATGTGAAATATCCCTAAAACACAAGAGATTACCATAAAATGGTTGTATGGAATGGTGACCGCAAGTGATTATCTAGCTATAGAAAGCAATGAAATGACACAGATTCCAAGATCCCACCAATCAGTAAATCAATACGTCAACAAAGACTGCGCTTCGCGGAACACTGCTGACGTAGCAAAGAAGAACTGGTGGGGGATGTTCTACTATGGAGACCCAGTCACGGCAAACAAAGACCAGGACGTCCAAAGAAGACCTTCATCGACCAACTGGTCGATGGTACGGGCTGTCAGTATGATGAACTACCTACTGCAATGTCTGACAGAGAAGGATGGAAGAAATGTGTCATAGATAGCCGAGCAAGCTCGACATGATGATGATGATGATGATGATGATGATGATGATGATGATGATGATGATGATGATGATGATGATGATGGCTACAGTTTCAGTTTCTCAAGACGACGTCTCTGCACTCGGTACGAATTCCATATGCACTAACGTCACAGGTGCCATGTGAATGCTGATCATGGCACAAGCCTTAAGCCTGCACATAAGCCTGTGAGCAGGCCAGGTCCTGAGGCCTTACCTAGACTACGTATTACCTAGTCTATATTACAGGGTTACTTACCAAAATGGTATATCAAAACAGGATAAAAAGTGCAAGTCGTTGTGGTGTAGTGGTTAGCGCCACGAACTACAGATTGGAAGGTTGTGGGATCCAATCCCCAACGGGTCTAACCGGCTCCTACCCAGAGCTGGACGTGCTATGGGCTCATTGGGAAGACTGGGACCATACAGTCGCGTCTCATCCATTTCACGGATGCGTCATTGAGAGTGTTGCTCAAATCTTTTGACCAACACCGCAGGTGACTATCTCTCGGGCCTAATGACACCAAGATGTATTGTGAGAGTAAGCTTAGGGTAGAGCCCTGTCACGCAATCTTAGTCCTAGACAGAACGCTATAGCATCATGATTATCATCATCCATCGTCATTATCATCCTCATCCTCATCATATTGCAAAAGAACTTGTTCCAGCTTCTGTGGCCATTAAGGTGGTGTAGAAAATAGGGGGGTGGGGTGGGGTGGGAAGGAACAAAGAAAGCAATTGAAGCTTTCTGTCAGCTAATCCACGAAATACGTCTTCTATATAGAAGTTTAGGAACTGGTGCAACTTTTTCTTTTTCTTTTTTGTTTTGCCCATTTTTGATACTTTCATCGATTGTGTACTCAATATATTATGATTTCTCGAGTTCAGTTACAGCAATAAACTCCCCCGTGGGGATGCCGGGGGATCTTTCAGTATAAATAGTGTCCCCACCTTCTGGAAATTCTGTGCAAGAAATTTCCTCTTTTCTGTCATTTTCTTTGTTTCTGCCTTGCTCTTTTGCTTTCTGTCAATTCTTCCTATCATTTTCTGCCTTGCTGGTCTATTCACCTGTATGTGTTCTATAAAGCCTTACATACTGTCTCTTAGGACTGATAATTGGGTGTATGTAGTATAGTATGTGCATTTTCGGCCCTAAGGAGATGTGATGTGCAGAAATAATTTTTGGTAATTCAGGCCCGTTTTTATAAGTGTGTTTTAGTGTCGTTACTTATTTTTACATTTGTATTCAGGTATGTTTTCTTTTTTAAGTCCTCTGGTGATAAATTAGACGGAGTGGTCAACGAAAGGGGCATATCACCAAATCATGTGCACGAATGCACTGATATGTATACTTAATTTTCTTTTCCATGTTTTGTTTTTTTCTCCAATGAGGTACGGTGTATCAACTAAGTAACATAACTCTTGAGAGTCACGGAGTTATCTCCCATGTAGAATTTCTCAAACCCAACAGTTTGCGCTACCCATTTAGCTAGCATAGACGCAGCCAAAAAGCATAAAGTGGCAAGCTCAGAACATTCCTTAAAAAAGGAATGCCCAAGTTACCCATATACCCTGCAACTACGCTACACACAACCACGATGGTGGAGAGAAATTCATACAACATATTGGTCTTATGTTCAATATTGACACAGTCTTTTATTCTTGAACTGACCAAACACACACACATAGACAAGACAGAACATATACAGGGTTGCTTCCAAGCATATATGTAATACCAAAGGAAATACGGTGTAGTTTTTGAGTGGTAGAGACAGAGAGACAGAGCGGGAGGCAGAGAGAGAGAGAACACACACACACACACATAGGGAAAGAGAGACAGAGACAAAGACAGATAGAGAGATTAGTGAAGTGGGAAGTGGGAGGAAGATGGAAGCAAACAACTATTTCACTGATCGCATTGTACAGATATAGTATTCTAAACACACACATATACGCGCGCGCGCACACACACACACACACACACACACACACACACACACACACACACACACACACACACACACACACACGCACGCACACACACACACTACCACCACCACCACTACCACACCACAGAGAACGCAAAGCGAAAGAGTGCAGCTGCACATTGTAGGGGAAGCAACTGCTTTCAGTGCACTCAGAGTCTTAGGACAAACAACAGTTACGTCGCTTAGAACTCTCACCCAGTTTATTTCCTTAGTTGATTTTGTTCTCACATTTTGTGATGGTCCAACCTTGTCAATGTGGAGGTCAGTTTGTATGTCAGTTTTTCCAGCTAGCAGTTTGCTGATCTGTCTTGTGTGTGTCTGTGTGTCTGTCTGTGTGTCTGTTTTTCTGCTCTGACTAGAAGACGTCCGAAAGCCTCTGAGTTGTGTGAACAGAAACACGATATGTCATTAGTTACATAGTCTACCTCTGCTAGAATTTTCATGGACATGAAGCCGAACAAAAGATGCGTATGAATATGTGTGCGAGAGAGAGAAATGCTCTGGTTGAAAATAAAGGTACTTAACCATTTGACTCCCGCACCCTATCCACAAATACAAAAACTTAACCCTTTAACTCCCTCACCCTATCCACCAGCTTCCTGCAGGAAACTGGCGGATAGGCTGAGCGAGTCAAAGGGTTAAGTTTTTACTTTGCTAGCACGGTTGACAATGCAGGATGCTGGTGGACAGAGTGAGGGAGTCAAAGAGTTATAAAACTCAATCTCAATACCCGGAATGACTTTAAAGATGAAGTCAGAGAGTGTTCCATTCAATCGCCAGTATCCAAGATCTTCAAACGATGTTTTAAATGGCCCGGCCACGTGTCAAGTAGAAATAAGACAATATATTACAAACAGGTCAGATTCTATAATAAAAATAATATCACAATGGGTCACAAACAGTCCAGATTCTACAACACAACACATTACAATGGTTTACAAACAGACCAGATTCTATGGTAGAAATATGACAATGGGTCACAAACAGGCCAGATTCTATAATAAAAATAATATCACAATGGGTCACAAACAGGTCAGATTCTATAATAAAAATAATATCACAATGGGTCACAAACAGGTCAGATTCTATAATAAAAATAATATCACAATGGGTCACAAACAGGTCAGATTCTATAATAAAAAATAATATCACAATGGGTCACAAACAGGTCAGATTCTATAATAAAAATAATATCACAATGGGTCACAAACAGGTCAGATTCTATAATAAAAATAATATCACAATGGGTCACAAACAGGTCAGATTCTATAATAAAAATAATATCACAATGGGTCACAAACAGGTCAGATTCTATAATAAAAATAATATCACAATATGTTACAAACAGGCCAGATTCTATAATACAAATAATGCAATATGTTACAAACAGGTCAGATTCTATAATACAAATAATGCAATATGTTACAAACAGGCCAGATTCTATAATGAAAATATCACAATATGTTACAAACAGGCCAGATTCTATGATAGAAATATTACATTGTGTTAATAACAGGCCAGATTATATAACAGAAATATTACAATGGGTTACAAACAGGTCAGATTCTATAATAGAAATATTACAATGTGTTACAAACAGGCCAGATTCTGTAACAGAAATATTACAATATGTTACAAACAGGCCAGATTCTATAACAGAAATATTACAATATGTTACAAACAGGCCAGATTCTATAATAGAAATATTACAATGGGTTACAAACAGGCCAGATTCTGTAACAGAAATATTACAATATGTTACAAACAGGCCAGATTCTGTAACAGAATTATTACAATATGTTACAAACAGGCCAGATTCTATAATAGAAATATTATAATATGTTACAAACAGGCCAGATTCTGTAACAGAAATATTACAATGTGTTACAAACAGGCCAGATTCTGTAACAGAAATATTACAATGTGTTACAAACAGGCCAGATTCTGTAACAGAAATATTACAATGGGTTACAAACAGGCCAGATTCTGTAACAGAAATATTACAATATGTTACAAACAGGTCAGATTCTGTAACAGAAATATCACAATGGGTTACAAACAGGTCAGATTCTATAACAGAAATATCACAATGGGTTACAAACAGACCAATGTCTATAATAGAAATATTACAATGGGTTACAAACAGGCCAGATTCTATAAAAGAAATATTACAATATGTTACAAACAGGTCAGATTCTATAATAGAAATATTACAACATGTTACAAACAGGTCAGATTCTATAACAGAAATATTACAATATGTTACAAACAGGTCAGATTCTAT
>JAPXFY010000023.1:56310563-56320563 GCA_030674185.1 Monoplex corrugatus
CAAAACCCAAAGACTAATATGCCAACCACACGGCGATTGTGACTGACTGACTTGTGTCCTTAGGCACGAGCGTATGCTTAAATGTGTATTCAGGTGTGTTTTTTAAATCCCCTGTGCGATAAATTGGACGGAGTGGTCAAACCCAGGGGCATGTCCTTAGATTGTGTGCGTGAATGATTGATATGTGTACTTAACTTTCTTTTCTTTTTTTATCCTGTTGAAGTTTGTTATGATATGGCTCTACGCAGTCGGCTAGGCTTTAAACAACAATAACAACAACAATGACTGACTGACTGTGAAAAAGTCTCAACCATGAAGGTGTGTGAGTGTTTATGTGAATTGAATGTCACTGAACTGCTGCATATTGGTGATCTGATTACCATGTTGCAGGCCATTCTTTGTGCTCAGTATTGGACTTTTTCATCACTGTCAATTCTTTCAATGATTCCCCCACTATTACCTGCCCCCCACCCCCACCCCTCTGTTCTCAGCGAATGAGCTGACAAAGTCTAAGACACTAAAGCTTTTGTACTCGTATATTTATCCCTTTTCTTTAAAACAACCAAACAAACAACAACAACAACAAAACAAAGACGTAAAAACAAGCAGGTGTTGAAAAGCATGGTTTGAAACAATGCATCAGTCTGTCAGTACGAGTCAGGGTGAAGGTTGTCACACTGTGTGTGTGTGTGTGTGTGTGTGTTGTGTGTGTGTGTGTGTGTGTGTTGTGTGTGTGTGTTGTGTGTGTGTGTGTGTTGTGTGTGTGTGTGTGTTGTGTGTGTGTGTGTGTGTTGTGTGTGTGTGTGTGTGTGTGTGTGTGTGTGTGTTGTGTGTGTTGTGTGTGTGTGTGTGTGTGTGTGTGTGTGTTGTGTGTGGTGTGTGTGTGTGTGTGTGTGTGTGTGTGTGTGTGTGTGTTGTGTGTGTGTGTGTGTGTGTGTGTGTGTGTGTGTGTGTGTTGTGTGTGTGTGTGTGTGTTGTGTGTATGTGTGGTGTGTGTGTGTTGTGTGTGTACATGTGTGTGGTGTGTGTGTGTGTGTGTGTGTACTTGTGTGTTGGTGTGTGTGTGTGTGTGTGTGTGTGTGTGTGTGTGTGGTGTGTGTCTGTGTGTCTGTGGTGTTTTTGTAGTGTGTGTGTGTGTGTGTGTGTGTGTGTGTGTGTGTGTGTGTGTGGTGTGTGTGTGTGTGTGCATGTTAGTGTTAGTGTTAATATGTGTTAGTATGTGTGTTTGTGTGTCTGTGTGTTCGTTCGTTGCTTGATTTAACGTCTTTTCACTATAAGTGATATTAGACGGGGAAAAATGGCATGGAGGATGAAATAAGGGGGGGGGGGGGGTGTGGAGGGGAGAGGGGAACAGAGTAAGGGACGTAAAAAAAATTAAAAGGAAGCGGCAAGATCTTAAGAAAAAGGATGTGGATGAACAGAGAAATGAAACTAGAACAACGCTAACATCAATAATGTAAAAGAAAAATCGTCATAAAAACAAAACAAAACAAAAATAATCATAATTATAATAATAATCTTAAAGTAACGCATTAACAGGACTGTGAACCAATGATTCTGAAATTTTAACTAACAAAACTTGATCCGATACTACTTCTTTAAAATGCGTTTCAAGATAGTTTCCTTGTGTAAATGTCTTTGGTAAAAAGGAACGAAGCTTTCTGCAGTAAAACAAACAGTGATACAATGTGAATTGTTCGCCACAAATACATAAAACGTTGTTACAATATTTTGTTTTCAAAGCGTTCAGTTGAATGCGAAAATATGTCATATCAATTAATCTCAAATGATATAACGAGGAATACTGCAAATTTTTACAGATATTTTGAACTGAAAGTTTGATTCTTTTTTGAGACACAAATTTTTCATTTAAATGTTCATGAAATCGAATCCATGATGCTAATTCTAGCGAGTTGTAAGCTTCTTTTACCGAGGTGTTAACATGTAATTCTATGGAATTTTCAGAATGGAGGGCACCGGATTTAGCTGCTCTGTCAACTACGTTGTTGCCATGAAGACCAACATGAGAAGGCACCCAGCATAAATTGATTTCCGAACCATTTATCTTTAAACAATGTATTAGATGATTTGCCTCAATAATTAAGTCAGGTCTTGTGTCTGTATCAAAAGACTGTAAGGCATATAATACAGATTTTGAATCAACAAAGAGAACTACTTTGAATGACACAGGCCGAAGGCTTATTAAATAATGCAACGCTTGAACAACAGCGACCAATTCTGCTGTATATATAGATACATTTGCCCCAATGAAAAAAGACTTTTTAATGTTAAATTTTGGAACATAAAAGGCTGCTCCAGCGCTCTGGTTTGCTAAGACTGACCCATCGGTAAAAATGTGGAGGTGGGTACTGTACTTTTCATCGATGTGTTCACAAGCTGTGGATA
Organism: Monoplex corrugatus; assembly: GCA_030674185.1. Classification (NCBI taxonomy): domain Eukaryota; kingdom Metazoa; phylum Mollusca; class Gastropoda; order Littorinimorpha; family Ranellidae; genus Monoplex; species Monoplex corrugatus. The sequence continues at coordinate 56,312,970 of JAPXFY010000023.1, forward strand.
GCGTAATGTTGACATTATCATCTTTTTTAACTTTTGCATAATCGAGATCAAATGTGGCATTTAGCATTTCCCATGTAGGGATAGGCGTTATCGTTGGTTTCTCAGCAATTTCATCTATTGTTATGTTGGACTGTTTGATCAGGCCAGATATGTAAGTTGCGGCTGTAATTTGTGATGAAATGTTTTTTGCTCGTTTTGGAAAGTCAGTATCAGACCTGATCTTAATTTCTTTGCTCACAAAATTATCCACTTGTGAAGTAGTTCTAATTGCAAACTTTGCTGTAGCTAACTCACGATGGTTGTTTAAAGGTAGAATTCCAGCAACTTTGTACGTTTCCAGAGTAGAAGCATGAGTTGGTACACCTAGTGCAATTTTAAGACTTTTGCAGTCCAAGCTCTGAATCTTTTTTAGTAAATATTTGGGTGCATTAAAGAAAACTTCTTGCGCGTAGGATAATTTAGACCTGACCAGCGCTGTTGACAGATGAATCAGTACATTTGTATCCATTCCCCAGGGTAATTTGCTTATTATCTTTAGAAAATTTAAGGTTTTTCGAGCTTTTGTTAAAATATAATCAAAATGGACATTCCAGCTTAATTTGGACGTGATGTAAACTCCCAGGAATTTTACGACCTGTTTGTAATTTAACACTTCACCAAGCAATTTGAAAATAGGCAAGTTATTTGAGTTACCACCAGGATCAAACAGCATCATGTTAGTTTTTTCTGCTGACAACGACAGCCCATTTTCTAACATATAGTTTCCAAGATTATCAAGATCAATTTGATACAACTTCCTGATGTAATTTCGCGTTCTCTGTGGAGTTGTCTTTTTTAAAGTGATATTCATCCAAGTGCATATATCATCAGCGTACTGTACTAAAACAACACGATTTGAAAGAGCTTTAGGAAGATCCTGTATAAGGATATTAAATAAAATAGGTGCTATCACTGAACCTTGTGGAATCCCCATGTCGAGGCATCGTGAAGAAGAATAACTAGCTCCCACTCTTGCCTGAATTGTTCTATTAGCTAAAAAAGATTTAATGTAATTGAACATATTGCCCGATAAACCAACAGATTTTAGCTTGAACAATAAACGTTTATGCCAAACTTGATCGTAAGCTTTTTTCACATCAAAGAAAGTAGCTAAAACACTTTTTCTGCGGGCAAACTGTTGTTTGATCTGAGTTGTAAGTTTAACTAGGTGCTCAACTGCGGATCTTCCTTTTCTAAAACCTGCCTGGTTTACCGGAATAACGTTATTTTTATCACAGTAGTGTAAAAGTCTGTTTAAGACCAATCTTTCCATTAGTTTGCTTGTATGGGACGTTAAAGCAATAGGTCTGTAACTGTTTTTATCGGTTTTCGATTTTCCTGTTTTTAAGATTGGTATAACTATAGACTTTTGCCAGATTTGTGGCACAGTTCCAGTAACCCAGCATTTCTGCAAAATTTTGTGTAGGAAAATAAGGTAGCTTTCAGGGAGATGTTTAATCATTTCAGTCGAAACTGCATCAACACCTACCGAACTCTTTTTGTTGTGTAGAGACAGTACTGTGTTTTTTAGCTCTTCTAAGGTGATTGGAGAATTAAACCAGAGATCATTCTGTGGTACTGGATCAGTGTAGATTGGGTTGTAATCTTCCATTTCTCTGTGATGTTTGCAGTCTGGAGATAAACCTTCAACTTTACTGTTTTTGGCGAACAGATCCACAAAAGTTTCTGCTTTGTCCATGTCTGAAGGAAATGTGTTACATGTTTCAATCATTATCGGACACCTAGGTAAGTTGGTTCCATCCTTCATTTGTTTCATTTTCGTCCAGACTTTATGGAAATCTTTGAAATCTGAAATTTCTTTTGTGCAGAATGATGCCCAATAATCTTTCTTTGCTTCAGCAATGATTTTGTTACATTGGATGTTAGCTTTTTTCATTTCGACATGATCCTCAGGTTTCCGGCTTTTGATGTAGATTTTGAATTTCTCCCTTTTATATTGAACTGCTTTCTCACATGCCTCTGTCCACCAAACATTACCCAATCGATTATTTGATCTAGAAGATTTGAGTTTCGGAATCGATAGGTCTGCAGCGGCTAAAATTGACTCTTGGAATTTAGAAAACATAATGTCTACATTTTCACTTTCATAATGTCTGTAATCTTGATTAGCTAGAGCAGTTCGAAATAAGGACCAGTCAGAACGCTTGTAATTATATTTTGGAATAATTTCAGGAGAGCTGTCTTTCATCCTGATGTTTTTGTCAGTTATGGTTATGATGATAGGTAGGTGATCGCTTCCCAAAGTGTCTCTGTGAGTTTCCCAGGTACAGGATGGTGCTAATTCTGGTGAGATTAGAGACAAATCGATGGCTGTCGCCCTGTGTTTGGAAACATCAGGGATCCTAGTGACACTACCATCATTTAGAAGGTAAAGCGAACTATCAACGATATTTTCTACCAAACGATTGCTCGTAACAGTAGAACAGTTCTTTTCCCAAAATGGGGAGTGGGAATTAAAGTCTCCACCTATTAGCCATTTACCACGCTGCTGATCTTGGATAGTGCGCAGCCATTCTGTGTTGTGGTCATTTGGACCTGTTGGTAGGTAGACTGACAAAACGTTAATGTTTAGAGAATTGCTTAATTGGACAGTGGCAGCACAAGCATGCAGATCTTCGCTTGATTTCAAAACTGGGGAAGTAAGTAAGCAGTATTGTAACTCTTTGAGTATATAAATCGCGGTGGATACCTTCTTCCCGTGATTCCCACATTCATAGACTGGAGGATAATAATAATTGGGGAAATTGGGAAGCTTGGTAGCGACAACATTCATCGACTGTAGAATCAAAATTTCACACCTATTTGATGCTAGGAAATGCTCCAAGTAAGCCGAATTGGTGGAAAGGGATCTACAATTCCATTGCAAAAACTTGACTTGGGATTGTTTTCGCATTGCTGATATTGGTTAATCTCCAACTTTCTATTAACTGTTATTTATGGTCGATAATAATGAATACTTTGATTTTCTGTGTCCAGGAGAACTGGACAGAAAGAAAATTACGTAATTACTTAGACTACAAAGTAAAGATAACAAAATTGTAGCAAAATCAATAAAAAGAAAATTACATAGTCCAACGTACGAATAACTTATAAAGGTGATAATAGATTACAAGGGATAACAAATAACCAAAAATCAAAATAATGGCATTCACGTCTTCAAATGTACAGAGTGTATAGTCTGACCGAGTCTTGATAATCGGACTAGTGTCTGTGTGTGTGCGTGTCTGTGTGTGTTCTGTGTGTATGTGTGTGTGGTGTGGTGTGTGGGTGTTTGCGTGATAGTGTTAGTGTTAATATGTGTGTGTGGTCCGTGTGTCTGTGTGTGGTCCGTGTGTCTGTGTGTGTCTGTGTCTGTGTGTGTTCTGTGTGTATGTGTGTATGGTGTGGTGTGGTGTGTAGGTGCGCATGCGTGACAGTGTTATTGTCAGTATGTGTGTGCGTATGTGTGTGTGGTGTGTGTGTGTGTGTGTGTGTGTGTGTGTGTGTGTGTGTGTGTGTGTGTGTGTGTGTGGTGTGTGCATGTCTGTGTTAGTGTTAGTTTGTGTGTGTGTGTGTGTGTGTGCGCGCGCGCGCGTGCGCGTGCGCGCTCATGCGAGGTTTCTTGAGTGTGTATGTGGGTGTAAGTGTCAGTGCGTGCATTCGCACGGCTGTGTGTGTGTATGTATCTCTGCATGTATGTCTGTGTGATTGACGTATGCTTGTATATGTCGCCTTAAATGTGCATGCGCGCCCGAATATAGATGTGCATCTATGTGCATGTAAATACACGAACACACACACGCTTGGGATATTTTTTACTGCACGCCTGGTATGCCAGAAAGAGACACAGATACGCAGACAGAAGAAAGAAAGAAAGAGGCTTATGATCAGACAGGCAGTCAAAAAACAGACAGACAGACGGACAGACAGACAGATATACACAGAGAGACAGAAAGATATACACAGAGAGACAGAATCTAGGAAAAATCGTGTAAGGCGAGATTTCGCACACACAATCACTTCCTCTCTCTCTGTGTCTCTGTCCCTCGCTCTTTCTCTCTCAAACACACACATACACACCCATTCACTCACACACACACGCACACACACACACACACACACACACACACACACACACACACACACACACACACACACGCACATTCAAACAGACACATGTTTACACATACACACACACACACACTCGCACATACGCATGCACGCACGCATCCTACATAAAACCGTTCATGCACACTCGTAACACACACACAGGCTCACAAAACACATACACGCACGCACATGCTTACACACACACGCGCATGCACGCACGCACACACACACACACACACACGCACGCATGCACGCACAAACGCATGCACGCACGCATCCTACATAAAGCATTCATAAACGCACACATAATATACACCACATACACACGCGAGCGTGTGCACACATACACACGCGTGCGTGCACACACACACATGCTGACACACACACGCAAGCATGCACGCATCTTACATAAAAATCGTTCATACACGTACTCATATCACACACACACACACACACACACACACACACACACACACACACACACACACACACACACACACACACACCACACCACACCACACCACACACACACACACAATACACACATACACACGTACACACGCATACACGCACGCAACCTACACAAAAATATGTTCATACATGTACACATAACACACGTACACATCACACCCACCCATCCATCCACACACACACACACACACACACACACACACACACACACACACACACTCAAACACACACACACACACTCAAACACACACACACACACACACACAAACACACACATACACATACACACAAACACACACACACACACACACACTCAAACACACACACACACACTCAAACACACACATACACACACACACACAAACACACACATACACATACACATACACACAAACACACACATACACACACACACTGCAATAAACCAGCAAATAAAAAGACAAACAAATTAATCATAAGATGCCATATACAAACTGGTCTGTTAAATAAATAAAGGACGCTATTTCTTGAAACGTGATAATTACTCCACTCACGCATGGCTGCAGTAGACTGTGTTCCTATGGTAAACTGTTTGCATCAAGAATGAAAACCGTAAAATTATGAATCATCTGTTGCCGTTCTTTAAGTTGGATTTCAAAAATTAATGTCATTTAGCTTCTGGTGGGTAAACTCGAGTTTTAAATGAGAAGTCCTTTCCTTTCTTTTTCAATTTCATCATCATCATCATCATCATCATCATCATCATCATCATCATCATCTCTCTTCTTCTTCTTCTTCTTCTTCTTCTTCTTCTTCTTCTTCTTCTTCTTCTTCTTCTTCTTCTTCTTCTTCTTCTAGTTCTTGTTCTTGTTGTCCTTGTTGTCCTTGTTGTTGTTGTTGTTGTTCTTCTTCTTCTTCTTTCTTTCTTTCTTTCTTCCTTCTTCTTCCTCCCAGATCTGCCAGTAATTATCTGGCACACATCATGTCCCTGACCAAAACCCCATGCGCTGGCAAGATCTTGAAGTAGAGGTGTGGAGTTGGTAAGGACAAAGAGTAAGCCAGACAAAGACAGAGAGAGAGAGGGGGGGGGGGGGGCAAGAGAGAGAGAGAAGACAGAGAGGAAGACAGACAGACAGACAGACAGAGAAAGAGAGAGAGAGATACAGACAGACAGACACAGACACAGACAGACACAGAGACAGACAGACACAGAGACAGAGACAGAAAGAGAGACAGAGACAAAGAGACAGAGACAGAAAGAGAGACAGAGGCAGGGAGACAGAGATGGAGAGGGAGACAGAGGCAGAGAGAGAGAGAGGAAGAAAGAAAAAGAGAGAGAAGAGAGACAGACAGACAGACAGAGACAGCAACAGAAACAGAAAGAGAGACAGAGACAGAGAGACATAGACACAGAAAGAGAGAGAGCTTGAGGAGAGAGAGAGAGAGAGAGAGAGAGTGTGTGTGTGTGTATGCGCACGCGTGTGTATGTGTGCGTATGTGTATTTGTATGTGTGTGTATGTGTGTGTCTGTTTGTGTGTCTGCGTTTGTCTGCGCACGTGTGTATTTGTATGTGTTTGCGTGCGTGCATGCATGCGCATGTGTGTGTGGTGTGTGTTGGTGTGTGTGTGTGTGTGTGTGTGTGTGTGTGTGTGTGTGTGTGTGTGTGTGTGTGTGTGTAGTTTGCGTGCGTGTGTGGTGTGTGTGTGTGTGTCAGTGTCAGTGTGTGTGTGTGTGTGTGTGTGTGTGTGTGTGTGTGTGTGTGTGTGTGTGTGTGTGTGTGTGTGTGTGTGTGTATATATAGATTGCTAGCTTGAAGAAATGAGGACGCACAATCGATAGAAAATTCAATATTTTAACCAACACGTGGATATTTCAAAGAACAATATTTACCTACTTTACATACTTGACAAAGGGGCCATGACACTAGGGTGATTGAATTAAACTTGGCACATTTAAACGTCATCTACTACATACATCACACAGTGAGAATGCAATGGACGTTCCAACAACTTTTGGCAGATGCCATACGCCTGCACTGTGAAGCGACCTTGAGGTTCTTACAAAGTTACATAAATATATCTTTATGGGTGTAGGACAGGAAGGAGGCGTAAATAAATATATTTTTTTATGGGTGTGGGACAGGAAGGAGGCGCTTGCGTGCGTAGCTTTGAAATCACTTTTAATATTCACACGCGGTTTCATTTTTTTAAAGCAAGTACCATGTTATTAATGGTTTGCTTCTTCGTGGTGTCTTTGTCTTAGACGTGATAGAGAGGGTGAGACAGGAAGAGAGAGAGAGAGAGAGAAGGGGGGTTGACAAAGAATAAAACAGAGACAGGGAGACAGAGAAAAACTAAAGAAATAAGGGAAGCGAGAGAGAGAGAGAGGGAGACAGAGAGAGAGAGACAGAGACAGACAGACAGACAGACAGACGGACGGACAGACAGACAGGCAGACAGAGACAGAATGATGAAAGAAAAAAGAGAGACACACACATTGAATGGACAAAGAGTAAAAAAAAAAAAACACACAGGGAGACAGATAGCGATGGAAGAAATAATGAAAAAATAGGGAAAAAATCAGAGAGAGAAAGAGAGAGAGAGAGAGAGAGAGAGAGAGAGAGAGAGAGAGATACACACATACAGACTCAGGGACAGACATGCACACACACACACACACACACACGCACACACACACGCACACACACACACACATACACACACACACACACACACACACAGACACACACACAGACACACACATATGCCCATACACATTCAGAATGACAATGACAATAACAATTGTACTTTACTTTCCAAAGGTAGAAAAAATATCATTGACATCATCATCTCTCTGTCTCTCTGTCTCTCTCTCTCCCTCTCTCTCTCTCTCTCTCCTATCTGTCTGAATCAGACACAGCCAGTGACAACTCATGCTGAAACAGGATGTCAACAAAACATGAAGACATTTACAGTTGCAGGAAGGGGAGATAAG
>JAPXFY010000023.1:56325563-56328063 GCA_030674185.1 Monoplex corrugatus
AAGGCAAGGCAAGGCAAGGCAAGAAGGAACCAGAAAAAAACACAAACGAAGAATAAGAACGTGTATTCAGTACAACAAGACAAGACAGGCGCAAATTTTCGGCCAACTGGCCTTTGTCAAGCGTACTATTACAAACAAACACCAGATACAAAAATTTCTCCTAATTTTTGTATCTGGGGTTTGTTTGTTTGTATTCTTACGCTTGACAAATGCAAGCTGGCCGAACATTTGCGCCTGTCTTGTCTTGTTGTACTGAATACACGTTCGTGCTCTTCTTTCGTGTTTTTTTCTGGTTCCTGTTTGCTTGAACGCGGGCAGTCACAGTTGTTTAATAAGGCAAAAGCAAGGCAAGGCAAGGCAAGGCAAGGCAAGGCAAGGCAAGGCAAGGCAAGGCAAGGCAAGGCAAGGCAAAGGCAAGGCAAGGCAAGGCAAGGCACAAGGCCAGGCCAGGCAAGGCAAGGCAAAGCAAGGCAAGGCAAGGCAAGGCAAGGCAAGGCAAGACAAGACAAGGCAAGGCAAGGCAAGGCAAAGCAAGGCAAGGCAAGGCAAGGCAAGGCAAGGCAAGGCAAGGCAAGGCAAGGCAAGGCAAGACAAGGCAAGGCCAGGCCAGGCAAGACAAGGCAAGGCAAGGCAAGGCAAGGCAAGACAAGGCAAGGCAAGGCCAGGCAAGGCAAGGCAAGGCAAAGCAAGGCAAGGCAAGGAAATACAAGACAAAACAAGGCAAGACAAGGCAAGGCCAGGCAAGGCAAGGCAAGGCAAGGCAAGGCAAGGCAAGGCAAGGCCAGGCAAGGTAAAGCAAGGCAAGGCAAGGCAAGACAAGGCAAGGCAAGGCAAGGCAAGGCAAGGCAAGGCAAAGCAAGGCAAGGCAAGGCAAGCAAGGCAAGGCAAGGCCAGGCAAGGCAAGGCAAAGCAAGGCAAGGCAAGGCAAGGCAAGGCAAGACAAGACAAGACAAGGCCAGGCAAGGCCAGGCAAGGCAAGGCAAGGCAAGGCAAGGCAAGGCAAGGCAAGACAAGGCAAGGCAAGGCAAGACAGGCAAGGCAAGGCAAGGCAAGGCAAGGCAAGGCAAGGCAAGGCAAGGCGAAGGCCAGGCCAGGCCAGGCCAGGCCAGGCCAGGCAAGGCAATGCAAGGCCAAAGCAAGGCAAGGCAAGGCAAGGCAAGGCAAGGCAAGGCAAGGCAGAAGGCAAGGCAAGACAAGACAAGGCAAGGCAAGGCAAGGCAAAGCAAGGCAAGGCAAGGCAAGGCAAGGCAAGGCAAGGCAAGGCAAGACAAGGCAAGGCCAGGCCAGGCAAGGCAAGGCAAAGCAAGGCAAGGTAAGGCAAGGCAAGGAAATACAAGACAAAACAAGGCAAGACAAGGCAAGCCAGGCAAGGCAAGGCAAGGCAAGGCAAAGCAAGGCAAGGCAAGGCAAGGAAATACAAGACAAAACAAGGCAAGACAAGGCAAGGCCAGGCAAGGCAAGGCAAAGCAAGGCAAGGCAAGGCAAGGCAAGGCAAGGCAAGGCAAGGAAATACAAGACAAAACAAGGCAAGACAAGGCAAGGCCAGGCAAGGCAAGGCAAAGCAAGGCAAGGCAAGGCAAGGCAAGGCAAGGCTAAAATGGCCATAAACAATTTGTTGGGGGTGCAGAAAATAATGTATCACCATCCACTGTAAAAACAGACGAAACCAAAAGTAGGACGAGATAGGAATGCCAAATTATACCAAGGACTTTTCAAAAAGTGCATTGATAACGTAATCATGACCTTATAATTTTCATTATGTAAATAAACGTAATCATGACTTATAATTTTCATTATGTAAATATTTATAATCTTCCGAAGCAATACGTTGAAACGTGAAATTTCTAGATTTCATAGATATCGTTAATTATGTTGATTTCAAAAATAACAAAGTTAACAAGAAACACCCGAGGGTGATGATGGGAACGATACGGCTAAATATACATATAAGGCGTTAACAGACGTTGTCTTGGTATCACGTGTCACGTCTTATTTTTGTTACGTAATTTTTTTACATGTCTCATTTTTTTTTTTTTTTGTATCTAGTGTTTGTTTGTTTGTAATCTTACGCTTGACAAAGGCCAGTTGGCCGAACATTTGCGCCTGTCTTGTTTTGTTGTATTTAATACGCGTTCGTATTCTTTTTTCGTGTTTTTTCTGGTTCCTGGACGTGCTTTTGTTCAAAACCCGATATCTGCTGTACTGATTTCAGTTTCCTGATTTCACAAGAAAAACGTCCAACAAAAACAGAGTATGCACACTGTGCCGCAACATACTTCCTATATATATAGTGTAAGCAAAATTAACGTAATTGAAATATGCAGCATAGCCAACAAGGTATTGGACATATGGTTTACAATAGTTTCCATTCTCACTCTCTCTTCTCCTCTCTCTCTCTCTCTCTCTCTCTCTCTCTCTCTCTCTCTCTCTGTCTCGCTCTGTCTGACCCTGTCTCTCTCTCTATCTCTCTGTCTGTCTCTCTGTCTCTCTCTCTCTATGT
>JAPXFY010000023.1:56335563-56340563 GCA_030674185.1 Monoplex corrugatus
CCAAATCAGATTTTCAATTCTTACAGGTTGTCAACATCTGCAGACGGGGTTGAAAATATATTCCACAGGCATGTCATATGATTCCAATCTGCTGTCTACAGTTCTTTTTTCTACATATAACACATATTGCTACTTGTTAGGAAATATTCAATAATACTATAACCATGTACAGATACGTAAAGAAACTGCCTGAACCATATAATCATGGACATCCATTAGAATGTTTAGTCCATAATAGCAAGCACACATTTCAAGTAGCATTTCCTCAATAATCAACGACTGCCACTTTCTGTGATTGTCTTTCAATGAGAAGCAGTTCGTCAAAAACATCCACAAGATCATTTCTGTCAGAAAGAAAATGCTTCTTTAACTTGCAGATTTCTATTTTTGCATCAAAACCCTTGCAACAGATTGTACAGGTATTGTTGTCATCTAAAGCTAACAGTTCATCTTTCTGTTCCAGTATTTGGCAGTTTGTTTCTGCCTGGTCTTGGAGAGGACTTCCGAATGGTGGGATGTACGTAGACAGTTACATCTTTTGTACCGCTAAACGAATCTTTGGACAGTGTCAAGGTTTTCACATGTTCACATTCGCTCTGAATTTGACTCACAAATTTCATTATGTTTCTGCCTGTCCTGGACGACTTCCGATGGTGGTTAACGAGACGATTAATATTTTGTACCGCTAAACGATCTTTGACTAATGCTACGGCAACCATCTCTCAGTAAAATGTACTTTGCGTAGTTTATCGCGATCCGCCGACTTCTTCAGCAATCTAGAATTTCGGCCAATGGCCTTTTTCTAAAACCGAAACACATAGAGTTCACAGCTCTAAAGACTCACAAATTCAGAGAGCACAAAATTAGGAGGTAGAAATAACCCCAAACAAAAGTGTGCGATTTAAGTAGCAGAAATTTGTGGTCCGTTTAATCACCACACAACATGGAAAAAACCCGACGAAGCAGCAAGGAAATTTTGGGTCGTTTTCTCCCACTGGACGAAGCAGCAAGGAAGTTTTGGTCTTTTTCTCCCACTGGACGAAGCAGCAAGGAAGTTTTGGTCGTTTTCTCCCACTGGACGAAGCAGCAAGGAAGTTTTGGTCTTTTTCTCCCACTGGACGAAGCAGCAAGGAAGTTTTGGTCTTTTTCTCCCACTGGACGAAGCAGCAAGGAAGTTTTGGTCTTTTTCTCCCACTGGACGAAGCAGCAAGGAAGTTTTGGTCTTTTCTCCTGATTTTTGTATTTGTTCTTTGCTCTTTGGTGATCTTGCGTCTACGCTTAACAAAGGCCAGTTGGACGAAAGTTTGCGCCTGTGTCTTGTAAGGTTGTATTCAAATACGTATTCTGGTTTTTATTTTCCTGTTTTTCCGGATCCCGTTTGCTTGAACACAGGCGGTCGCACTTGTTTTGAATTTTTTACACTACAGTGTTCAGAAAGAATTTTGTCAAGAGGAGCAGAGAGAGACAGAACAGAAGAAGACAGAACAGAGACAGAGGACAGAGACAGAGATAAGAGATAGAGAGAAGACAGACAAAAGAAAAAGAGACAAAGAGAGAGATACAGCCACAGACACAGACAGAGAGAGAGAGACACATCAGACAGACAGAAATACATACAGAGGAAATGGAAGAGACAGATAGAGCCACAGAGAGGACAGAGATAGAGAGAGAGTTATAAGAGGAGAGAGACAGAGACATAGAGAGCTACAGAGACAGACAGACAGCAAAAGAGAAGAGAGAGAAGAGAAGACAGACAGACGCGAAAAGTCGACACAGAGAGAAAGAATAAATGAATGAATGAAAAATGAAAAAAAAAATCCAAGGTTAAACAAAATTTAAAAGACAATCAAGTTTAGTTAGGTGTGTGCGTTGTGTGTGCGCGGTGTATATGTGTGATGTGTGCGCACGTGTGCGCGTTTGTGCTTTACTAAAAATTTTACTGAATTCCTGAACAAGAGAACAAAGATAATTCATTCTTTTACGTGCCATCGAATATATGATATGTGGAAGATTTTTACGGCTCCAGTATGGAAAGCAACAGGTCTGTTTTCGTTTGTTTAGTTTTGTTTTCCTTTTTCGTGGTGTCCATAATTCTCTGGATAGTTTTTATGACAGTCAAAAGCGTCTGACTCTGGGAGTGTAAATTTGAGTCGACACACACCTTCATCATTTTGGCAGAAAAGGAAGAAAAAATGCTCAAGAGAAACTATAGTATAAAAGAAAAAAAAAAAAAAAAAACAAAAAGAAACAAAAAGCAAACACGTAGAAAGCGAGAAGAAAAAGATTGCAATGTTAAAAAAAACACAAACAAACAACAGAAAAACAAAAACAAAAAGATAAGGGAAAACAAAAAAAGAAGACAAATTAGTATCAGAGCAAAGGGGAAGAACTGTGAGCCGTCAATGGCATTGTCGACAAGGGGAATAAGCGAGTCAGCCCAATAGCACAGTCCAATTTCACGCTCACACAAAACCTGTCACTTGCACGTCTCGCGCGCGCATGCAAATGCGCCAGGAATGTTGGGAAAAAGCCGCAAGAGTCGACATTTTCGTGCGGTTTATCGTTTTATGATGAGCCACACGTTTGTTGGTAACACCCGCACGAAATATACTTGGGGTGAAATGTGGTTGCTGTAATGTACGTACCTGGCGAGTTAGATGCCTATCTGTATAGGCTACTTCACACGTTAGATAAACAATTGTGAACCTGGCTCCGCCCTGCCTCCCTTCCCCTCACTCCTCATACAACCATCAGCAGTAGGCTACGTCTATTCTTCTATCTGTTAAAACTAAGAAACTGACCTGCCAAAATAAACAAACAAATAAATACATAAATAATAACACTAAAACAAATAAATAAACAAACAAATAATATATAAATAATAACACTGAAACACTAAAATCAACAAACAAATAAATAAACAAATGAATATATAAATGATAACACTAAAACAAACAAATAAGCAACAACCAAACAAATAAACAAACACCAAAACCAAACAAACCAAACAAACAAATCGAACTGTTAGTATTTCCATTGTAAGGATATTTTTTTTGTCCTGCCATTAAGACTGTCAACTCCGTTTTGGGGATTGTGTATACTGTATATTTTATCGTTTCCAGTAAACAAGAAACACCACGAGGGTGCGGATGGGACTTAGAGCACCGGTGCCTCGCCACTCTCGGGACACTCACCTCTCAAGCTCCCGACGCCACTCGATAGTCATTTCATCCAGCAAAGGGTGTGTGTGCAGGGGGGGGGGGGGGGGTGTAAATCCGTCCACGCGTTGCATGACCCATTCGGACGCAGTCATCAGTAACCTTGTTTACACACTAAATGGCAAGCTGGGGAGTTGACAAACCCCGGGACATAGCCACACAACTGCACACCAGCCCAGCCCAGCCTCCCGACCAAGAGAGAATGGAGAAGACACCCTGTCTCGCCACACTCTTCATCTCTCTCACAGGATCGTATAAGTGTATATTTAATTGTCTGCTAGCATATATATATATATTATATATATACAATTGAAGCAGCATGTGCACAGAAATGGCAACAAATCGATGTAAAATTTTCCAAAATTTTCGGCGGTACACCCGCCTTCCTCAAGGGGACTTTAGTCACTGACTACAACATGCTACACAAACACATCAGAATATTTTACGTAGGCTACATTACGTAGTCTTGACTCGATATTGTTATGACGTCAATTGACAGAGTTCAGGCCGAGAGGAAATATGGTTTTCATTTTGTTCATCCAAAAAGACTCCCTCCTCAGTCTGTTGTCCAGATTCTCAGAGTGCATCTTCTCCACTGCGATACATTTTAAATTTTGAAGTCCAGTTCTTACACGCTAGGTTGGTACTAAGGTTTTCACGAGGTACGCTACGTAGGAGCGTTTCTTTGTTCCAGCTAGCAGCAAGCGTGGCTAGGTATTCACTAGGCAAGGCTAGGTAGCCTTGAAAGTCTTGCTGGCGAGGTAAAGATGGCGGTCGTGCACATCGTTTTTGTGTTTGATGATAACTCAAGGACGTTATGAATAGATCTGTGTAGATTTGTGATGTCTTTGTGATAACTCTGTCTTGTGTTGTGAAATAAGCGCTGTACATTGGCTGAAATCTACTTCCGCATCGAGTCTTTTTCATAATACCCTTTTTTGTTTTTCGTAGTTGTTTTTTTTTCTTCTCGGCCTTGCCATTCGTTATCTTGCCACTTGTGCGGCGAGCGTGCTAGTGTGTAACAAAAGGACCCATGAAAACTGCCCTCTCTTTATCCCCAAATAAAAACCTCCATCCACAAGCCGATATCCAAGCTGGTTGGAACTCACACCTTATTATAAGGCCAGCATCTTAACAGTGATTCTAGTATGCTACGACACAAATGCTATATTATGATGATGATCATCATCATGTGCCCTGTCGCATGGCATTGGCGATCAGGGTCCTCCATACGAATCAATCCCTTGTCGCTGCGAGTACATCTCCCACCCTCTCTGTTCTCATGTTATATGATGGAAGGGCAAAATATTCAAGGTAAATGCCAAAGCCTGCACATAAACCCACGTCAATGAGGAGATCTGGACGTTCTATTTTATTTTAACTAGTGGATTCTCCGCTCTTTACATAATACGGCGTGTGTAACTTTCATCAGTCTGTTACTGAAATAAACAATAGGTTGTAATAACATTTTATCTAGCAATGTATGGTCCCACCTAATGCACAACAGATTTTAACTCAAAGTAACGGCAATGTTCAAGCAAATAGCAACTAGAAAACATGAACATAGAACGAAAGCAAATTTTTATTTGACAAGACAAGACAGGTTCAAAAGACAGATCAGACAAAAAGACTTATAGACAAGTAAGCAAATGTCCGACTTCCACTCAAAAAGTCCTGATCATGTCTAGCATAGGCCTTGCCAAGCGTGTACAGAAGCAAGGACTAGTTGTAAGGCAGTCCAGTGAGACCAATTGCTACTATCCTTGAGTAACGTGTTCTGAA
>JAPXFY010000023.1:56345563-56370563 GCA_030674185.1 Monoplex corrugatus
GTTGCAGAGATTCCCATTGGAAAATTATATTTGGCCCGACGTTGCTTAACTTCGGTGATCGGACGAGAACCGGTGTTGTCAACGTTGAATAGCCGTTTGCAGAATGACTGAAGACAGGGAGGGTGGAAGATGTGCTTGCGGCAACAAGGGATAGAAACATATGGAGGGCCATAATCGCCAACGGTATGTGGCAAGGCACTTGATAATGATGATAGCCGTTTAGGTAGTCTGTGGTTTCTCTTTCGTCTCATGCTCTTTTTTCCTCACAGGACTGATTTCTTGTTTTTGCCTTCCAGATCCTTTACCTGGTTTTCATTCCAAATTCTCTCTTCAGATCTCCCAAAGACGGAGTGTGACTACTTTTATGGTAAGACAAAGACGGGTGAAAAACGCACAACTCTGTTCCTTCTGCTGAGCAGGTAGGTTTGTATGAATTTATATGCTTTGATAGGGAGTGCTCGATGGAACGCTTACTTAAAAGGAAAACAAGAAGAAGAATACAAATCATGCAGAAAATCCGCTGCTGTTCCCATAAATGACACAATTTCCCCTTTAGTGCAAAAGGCGGTTTATTTATATAGTTTGACCGTTTTTGTGAGAAAGGTTGAGACTGGTTACATACGTGCAATCATCTTGCCAGGGACATCAAAATGATCAAACTCATAAACTTTTGAGAGAATTCGGCGAGAAACTTTTGCTGCTCAAAGGACAATTAGCAATTTGTACTTCTGAAAGTCATTGTGACCTTAGAAAAGCTTCAATTGAAATTGAACTTGACGTGAGGACACTGGCGGATTATCTCAACAGTGAAAAAAGATTGTCATAAGATCTTGAGAAAACGCTGTCCATACGTCACGCTAAAAACAGTGCTGATCTGTAGGGAATTTTTGTTTTTTAGTCCTGTGATCTTCACCAACTCAACAATATCTGGAAAGACAAGAGTCATACCAAACTTTTGATCTGGCCAGTCATGATTTATGGCTGCGAAGCCTGGACTCTCAGAAAAGCTGATTGCAAAAGAATTGAGGCAGCAGAGATGTGGCGTTATCGGATACTGCTACGTGTCAAATGGAAAGATAGAATAACTGCTGAAAGTGTCCTGGAAGAATTTGATACCATCAGAAAATTACTAGCAGAAGTCAACAAGAGAAGACTAAAATACAACGAACCGTATGGCAACCATTTTTCAAGGAAAAACAGAGGCGAAAAAGAAAAAAGACAGATCTCCAATCTCATAAATCGAGAACATAATCAATGGTCTAAACATTCAAGAAGTTGTCCACAAAAGTCAAGACAAAGCCGTTTGGAGGAGAGTGGCGGTGTCACAGAGTGCAGTGGTCAACACTGAACCCGGTGACGCCAACAGGTGAGACTGGTCAGATCTTAACCTTAAACAGTTTCTCCTCCGAACTTAGGCATTCATGATTCCTCTGCTATCCGTTCGTTTGACCTAAATTTGGCATAGATCCATCCAAAAACAAGTAGAGAAAATCTTATTAACACACACACACACACACACACACACACACACACACACACACACACACACACACACACACACACACACACACACACACACACACACACACACATCACCACACACACATCACACACACCACATTCCACACACACACACACTCACACACACACAAACACACACACACATACACACACACCACGCACTCGTACACAAGCACACGACACACCACACACACACGCACACACACAACACAGCTACAGACCAACACACACACACACCGCTACAACACATAACTGACACCATTCTTGTCCTCTTTTCTCTTTCTCTCTGTCTGTCTGTCTTGTCTGTATATGTCTGTCTGTCTGTCTGTCTCTTCTTTCTGTCTATCTGTCTGTCTGTCTGTCTGTCTATCTTCTTCTCTCTCTCTCTCTCTCTCTCTCTCTCTCTCTCTCTCTCTAATACGCACGCCTCTGGTCGATATGAAACAATCTCTTTTTTTTTTCCTCTTTCAAGAAGGAGACTAAAAATCTTTGAAGGTAATGAAGGACAAGTGGAGAATGAAAAATGAGTTTGACCGCTGGTCTGAGCACTGACAACAACAGCATGGGTTGACTTTGGTTCCTGGACGTGTAGCTACAGCAGAGGACTGTGTTATTGATGGGGAGAAGCCATATGGGCTCATTGTCCACCTACTTTGTTCCCCTCGAAAACGTTTTATGTGCATTCGCGTTACAACAAAGGCCACAGGACTGAAAAAGGCACCCAGTACAAGTCGGCGTGGGGAAGCGGTGAACGCAAGAAATTGATGACTGAGAGGTCGAGGGTTTGAAACCCCGTCAGTTCAAAAGACTATTATGGGATTTTTCAGGCCCAACTGGCTCTTGCCTAGACATGAGCGTGCTACGTGCTCATTGGGATGACTGGGACAACGCAGTCGAGTCTCGTTCACTGTGTGGATGTGTCATGTAGCAAGTTTCTGAAATTTCCCTGACTGTAGATGTTTATATCTCTCGGTCGACACTAAGAAGATATATCATAAACGTAATGTTACAATACAAGTCCTATCACGCAGTCTCAATCCGAAATGGAGCTCCATGGCATCATCAGTATCCATCTCCATTCTCATCATTATAGCATTATAAAGAATTGTGGCAGATTCTGTGGCCCTTCATGTTCTGATGTCATGGTGACCTTAGTTTTGGTGTGTTTGGAGTTGTGTTGAAAGGCCGGAACAAGCGGCGTTAGGGTACTGATAGTGAAGCAGTGACAAAGATGGACCTGGAAATGAAATGAAGGCACACAGTTTGACGGAAACCTACCCACAATGAAGTGAAAAAATGACAAATGCAGATTAGTAATTTGTTTCAGTTTCAGTTTTTCAAGATGACGTCTCCGTGCTCGGAATGAATTCCATATGCAGTAACGTCAGCGGTGACATGTGAAGGTCATCATGGCACAAGGCTTAAGCCTGCTCATAAACCCATAAGCTGAAAGGCGACGAAGGACAAGTGGAGAATGAAAAATCAGTTTGACCGCTGGTCTGAGCATGACAACAACAGCATAGGTTGGAGTTCGGTTCCTGGACGTGTAGCTACAACAAAAGACTGTGTTATTGATGGGTAGAAGCCATATGGGCTCATTTTCCACCTACTTTGTTCCCCTGGAAAACTTTTATGTGCATTCGCGTTACAACAAAAGCCGCAGGACTGAAAAAAGGCACCCAGAACAAGTCGACGTGGGGAAGCGGTGAACGCA
The DNA here is from genome assembly GCA_030674185.1 of Monoplex corrugatus. Classification (NCBI taxonomy): domain Eukaryota; kingdom Metazoa; phylum Mollusca; class Gastropoda; order Littorinimorpha; family Ranellidae; genus Monoplex; species Monoplex corrugatus. The sequence continues at coordinate 56,348,799 of JAPXFY010000023.1, forward strand.
AGAAAATGATGACTGAGAGGTCGAGGGTTCGAAACCCCATCAGTTCAAAAGACTATTATGGGATTTCTCAGGCCCAACTGGTTCTTGCCTAGACTTGAGCGTGCTACGTGCTCGTTGGGAAGACTGGGACAACGCAGTCGAATCTCGTCCACTTTACGGACGCATCATTGAGCAAGTTTCTAAAATGTCACTGACTGTAGATGTTTGTATCTCGCGGGCCTGGTTGACACTAGGATATGTCATGAAAATAAGCGTAGAGTACAGGTCTGTTACGCAGTATCAATTCTAGGTGGAGCTCCATAGTATCATGATTATCCTCTTCCTCATCATTAACATCATCGCGTTGTAAAAATTTACCAGCCTCTGCGGCCATTAATGATGGCATAGAAAATGGAAAAAAAGAAAGGGGAAAAAAGGTTATTACAAAGATAAAAAGATAATCTGCCTAAGTTGAATGATCCTCTGCCTAAGTGCAATGATCCTAAAAAAAATTATTTAAAAAAACCAACAACGAAAAGCAAAAAAACCAAACAACAACAACAACAACAAACAAACAAAAACAAAAACAAAAACAAAACAAAAAACAAGCAAGCAAATAAACTAATAAACAAACAAAAACAAAAACAAAAAACAAAAACAAAACAAAAACAAAGAAAGACAAGCGTACAAATAATTGTCTGTTGCAGTTAATTTTCAGTTTCGTTTCTTTGTTAATCGTTGCTTCTATTTTATTTATTAATGTGTCCACCTTTTGGGTTCATTCATTTACTTAGTAACCTGTTTAATATATTCAATCATTAATTAATTAATTAATTAATTCATTCATTCATTCATCTATTCACAGATGTCAAGACACCATGGAGCCATTCCAAAATACACATTGCACTGTTATTGTTTACTTCGGTACAGTTCATTGATGTTTGTTCCCGTGTAACTTGATAAGAACATTGCCTACTAGACTCCTACATTGCTTGCTAAATCCCTACATTGCCTACTAGACCCCTAAATTGGCTACTAAACCCCTACATTCCATACTAGACCCCTACATTGCCTACAAGACCACTACATTGCCTACTAGACTCTTAAAATTTCTCCTAGAGCCTACATTGCTTACTAGCCCCTACATTGCCTACTAGACGCCTACATTGCCTACTAGGCCCCTTCATTGCCTAATTCACACCTAATTTCCCTACTAGACCACTGAATTGCTTACTAGACCCGTACATTGCTTACAAGACCCCTACATTGCCTACTTCACCCCCTGATTTCCCTGCTAGACCCCTGTATTGCCTACTAGACTCCTACATCGCCTACTGGGCCCCTACATCTCCTACAAAACCTCTACAGTACCTACTAGACACCTACATTGCCTTCTAGACACCTACATTGCCTACATGGCCCTTATGTTACCTACTTCATCCCTGAATTCCCTACTAGACTCCTGTATTACCTACCAGACCCGTACATTGCCTACTAGACCCCTACATTGCCTACTACACCCCTCATTACCTACTAGTCCCCAATATTGCCTATCAGTACCCTACATTGCCTACTCGTCCAATAGATTTCTTACTAGATCCCTACATTGCCTACTATACTCTTACATTGCCTACTAGACCTCTACTTTGCCTACTAGACCCCTACATTACCTACTAAACCCCTACGGTGCCTACGAGGTCCCTATATTGCCTACCAGACACTACATTGACTACTATACTATTGTCTACTAGACACAATCATTACCTACTACATCCTACATTGCCTACTAGACCCATACATTGCCTACTATACCCATACATTGCCTACTAGACCCACACATTGCCTACTATACCCATACATTGCCTACTAGACTCCTACATTCTCTACTATACCCATACATTGCCTACTAGACTCATAATTTGCCTCCTACACCCCTACATTGTCTATTAGACCCACATATTGCCTACTAGACCCCTACATTGCCTACTAGACACCTACATTGCCTACAACACCCATACACTGTCTACTAGACACCTACATTGCCTATTAGACTCCTACATTCTCTACTAGACCCATACATTGCCTACTAGACCCATACATTGCCTACTACACCCTACATTGCCTACTAGACTCCTACATTCTCTACTAGACCCCTACATTGCCTACTAGACACCTACATTACCTACTACACCCCTACATTTTCTATTAGACCCATACATTGTCTACTAGACCATTACATTGCCTACTAGACCCCCACATTGCCTACTAGACCCATACATTGCCTACTAGACACTTACATTGCCTACAACACCCCTCATTACCTACTAGTCCCCAATATTGCTTACTAGTACCTTACATTGCCTACTCGTCCAATAGATTTCTTACCAGATCCCTACATTGCCTACTATACTCTTACATTGCCTACTAGACCTCTACTTTGCCTACTAGACCCCTACATTACCTACTAAACCCCTACGGTGCCTACGAGGTCCCTATATTGCCTACCAGACCCTACATTGACTACTATACTATTGTCTACTAGACACAATCATTACCTACTACATCCTACATTGCCTACTAGACCCATACATTGCCTACTATACCCATACATTGCCTACTAGACCCACACATTGCCTACTATACCCATACATTGCCTACTAGACTCCTACATTCTCTACTATACCCATACATTGCCTACTAGACTCATAATTTGCCTACTACACCCCTACATTGTCTATTAGACCCACATATTGCCTACTAGACCCCTACATTGCCTACTAGACACCTACATTGCCTACAACACCCATACACTGTCTACTAGACACCTACATTGCCTATTAGACTCCTACATTCTCTACTAGACCCATACATTGCCTACTAGACCCATACATTGCCTACTACACCCTACATTGCCTACTAGACTCCTACATTCTCTACTAGACCCCTACATTGCCTACTAGACACCTACATTACCTACTACACCCCTACATTTTCTATTAGACCCATACATTGTCTACTAGACCATTACATTGCCTACTAGACCCCCACATTGCCTACTAGACCCATACATTGCCTACTAGACACTTACATTGCCTACAACACCCCTCATTACCTACTAGTCCCCAATATTGCCTACTAGTACCTTACATTGCCTACTCGTCCAATAGATTTCTTACCAGATCCCTACATTGCCTACTATACTCTTACATTGCCTACTAGACCTCTACTTTGCCTACTAGACCCCTACATTACCTACTAAACCCCTACGGTGCCTACGAGGTCCCTATATTGCCTACCAACCCCTTGACTACTATACTATTGTCTACTAGACCACATACACAATCTACTCTACTAACCCTACATTGCCTATTAGACCCATACATTGCCTACTAGACCCAACATTGCTACTAGACCCATACATTGCCTACTAGACTCCTACTATTGCTCTACTACCCATACATTGCCTACTAGACCCATACATTTGCCACACCCTAACACCCTTGCCTACTAGAACCCCTACATTGCCTACTAGACACCTACATTGCCTACTACACCCCTACACTGCTACTAGACACCTACATTGCCTATTAGACCCATACATTCTCTACTAGACCCATACATTGCCTACTAGACCCATACATTGCCTACTACACCCACTCCTACTAACTCCTACATTCTCTACTAGACCCCTACATTGCCTACTAGACACCTACATTACCTACTACACCCTACATTTTCTATAGACCCATACATTGTCTACTAGACCATTACATTGCCTACTAGACCCCCACATTGCCTACTAGACCCATACATTGCCTACTAGACCACTTACATTGCCTACAACACCCTCATACCTACTAGTCCCAATATTGCCTACTAGTACCTTACATTGCCTACGTCCAATAGATTTCTTACCAGTCCCTACATTGCCTACTAACTCTTACATTGCCTACTAGACCCTACTTTGCTACTAGACCCCTACATTACCTACTAAACCCTACGTGCCTACGAGGATCCCTACATTGCCTACTAGACCCTACATTGACTACTATACTATTGTCTACTAACAAATCTACCTATACATTACATTGCCTACTAGACCCATACATTGCCTACTATACCCAACATTGCCTACTAGACCCACACATTGCCTACTATACCCATACATTGCCTACTAGACTCCTACATTCTCTACTAACCCATACATTGCCTACTAGACCATAATTGCCTCCTACAACCCCTACATTGTCTATAGACCCACATATTGCCTACTAGACCCCTACATTGCCTACTAGACACCTACATTGCCTACAACCCCATACACTTCCTACTAGACACCTACATTGCCTATAGACTCCTACATTCTCTACTAGACCCTACATTGCCTACTAGACCCATACATTGCCTACTACACCCTACATTGCCTACTAGACCCTACATTCCTACTAGACCCCTACATTGCCTACTAGACCCTACATACCTCTACACCTACTATAGACCCTACATTGCTACTAGACCATTACATTGCCTACTAGACCCCATCTACTAGCCTACATCTACTAGACCTACATTGCCTACAGAACCCCTACATTACCTACTAGTCCCCAATATTGCACTGTCCTCACTACTTCCATAGTTCTACATCCTACATTGCCTACTATACCTTACATTGCTACTAACCCTACTTTGCCTACTAGACCCCTACATTACCTACTAAACCCCTACAGTGCCTACGAGTCCCTACATTGCCTACTCAGACCCTACATTGCTCATACTATTGACAACACATCATTGACCTACTAACACCTACATTGCCTACTTAGACCCATACATTGCCTACTAACCCCTACATTGTCTACTAGACCCATCATTGCCTACTAGACCCATTAATTGCCTACTACACCTACATTGCCTACTAGACACCTACATTTCTAGTCACCCCATACATGCCTACTAGAACCTACATTGCCTACTAGACACCTACATTCCTATACACCCCTACACTGCCTACTAGACACCTACATCTTGCCTACTCTACTAGACCCATACATTGCCTACTACCCATACATTGCCTACAGACTCCTACATTCTCTACAAACCCCTACATTGCCTACTAGACCCATACAGCCTACTAACTCCTACATTCCTTACTAGACCCTACATTGCCTACTAACTCCTACATTCCTACTAGACCATACATTGCTACTAGACCCATCATTGCCTACTAGACCCACACATTGCCTACTAGACCCACCATTCAATTGCCTATACTACAGACCCTACATTGCTCTACTAGACCCATACATTGCCTACTAAACTCACATCTCTCTAACCATACATGCCTAACATACTTGTCTACTAGACCAATACATTGCCTACTAGACCCTACATTGCTCTACTAACCCCTACATTGCCTACTAGACCCTACATTGCTACTAGACCACAACATTGCACTATACCCCTACATTGCCTACTAGACCCACACATTGCCTATATACCCATACATTGCCTACTAGACTCCTACATTCCTACTAGACCCTACATTGCCTACTAGACCATACAATTGCCTCCTACACCCCTACATTTTAGACACTATTATAGACCCTACATTGCCACTAACACCTACTTTGCCTACAAACCCCTACATTCCTACTGACCCTACATTGCCTATCTAGACCCTACATTGCCTACTACATCCTACATTGCCTACAGACCCTACATTCTCTACTAGACCCCTACATTGCCTACTAGACCCTACATTCCTACTACACCCCTACATTGCTATTAGACCCTACATTGCCTACTAACCCTACATTGCCTACTAGACCATACATTGCCTACTAACCCCTACATTGCATACTAGACCCTACATTGCCTACTAGACCACCTACATTGCCTACTAGACACCTACATTGCCTCTAAACCCTACATTGCCTCAACCTATGCTATACCCTACTTGCCTACTACACCCCTACATAGCCTACTAGACACCTACATTGCCTACTACACCCTACATTGCCTACTAGACACCTACATTGCCTACTACACACCTACATTACCTACTAACACCTACATTGCCTACTACACCCCTACATTGCCTATTAGAATCACTACCCCTAATTGCCTACTACACCCCTACATTGCCTATTAGACGCCTACATTGCCTACTACACCCCTACATTGCCTATAAACGCCTACATTGCCTACTACACCCCTACATTGCCTACTACACGCCTACATTGCCTATTAGACACCTACATTGCCTACTACACCCCTACATAGCCTATTACTTAGACACCTACATTGCCTACTACACCCCTACATTGCCTATTAGACGCCTACATTGCCTACTACACCCCTACATTGCCTATTAGACGCCTACATTGCCTACTACACCCCTACATGCCTATTAGACACCTACTATCACCCATACAAGCCTATTAGACACCTACATTGCCTACTACAACCCCTACATTGCCTATACAGCACACCTATACACTTGCCTTTAGACGCCTACATTGCCTACTACACCCCTACATTGCCTATACCTACAAGCTACAACACCTACATTGCTATAACCCTACATTGCCTACTACACCCTACATTGCCTATAGACACCTACATTGCCTACTACACCCTACATAGCCTATTAGACACCTACATTGCCTACTACACCCGTACATAGCCTACTAGACCCTGCATTGCCTACTACACCTACATTGCCTATTAGACCCTACATTGCCTACTACACCCCTACATTGCCTATGTAGACGCCTACATTGCCTACTACACCCCTACATAGCCTACTACACGCCTACATTGCCTATTAGACACCTACATTGCCTACTACACCCCTACATAGCCTATTACTTAGACACCTACATTGCCTACTACACCCCTACATCGCCTATTAGACGCCTACATTGCCTACTACACCCCTACATTGCCTATTAGACGCCTACATTGCCTACTACACCCCTACATTGCCTTTTAGACGCCTACATTGCCTACTACACACCCCTACATAGCCTACTACACGCCTACATTGCCTACTACACCCCTACATTGCCTACTACACACCTATATTGCCTATTACACGCCTACATTGCCTATTAGACACCTACATTGCCTACGGCACCCCTACATTGCCTACTAGACACCTACATTGCTTACTAGACCCCTACATTGCCTACTACACCCCTACATTGCCTCCTAGATCCCTACATTGCCTAATAGATCCCTACATTGCCAACTAGGCGCCTACATGTCTTACTAGACCACTACACTGCCTACTAGACCACTACGTTGCCAACTATGGTCCTACATTTTGTACTAAGTCCAGCCACTGCTTACTAGACTCCTACATTGCCTACTAGACCTGTACATTGTCTACTAGTTCCCAACATTGCCTACTGGGCCCCTGCATTGCCTACTAGTCCCCTACATTGCCTATTAGACCCCTACATTGCCATTCAAGGCCTTCACATTGACTCCTAGGCCCCTACAAAAGGAATGCAAATTTGTTCAAGTTAAGAACTAATTTCCTTGTTTTCAACAGCTAGTCGACTGTTCAGGTGGCGTTGGTGCATATGGAATTTTGTCCCAATTGCGTGGAAACGCTATCTTAAAAAATGTATTTAAAACTCCAAACAAGAAAGCAAACAAACAAACAAACAAACAAAAATAAAAAACATATGAAAGTATGGTTTGTTTGGGTCAGGAAGGGGAAGTATCTTCCGTTATATCTTTTATATGTCCGAATGTTGCAATGTATAAGTTGGTTGCTTGGTTGCTTGCTTGCTTGGTTGCTTGCTTGCGTGCTTGCTTGGTTGCTTGCTTGCGTGCTTGGTTGGTTGCTTGGTTGGTTGCTTGGTCCTTGGTTGCTTGATAGCTTGGTTGGCTGGAGGTTAGTTTTTTGAAAATGCCGTCGTTGTTCTTCTTTCCTCCTTTTTGTTTTTTCCTATTTCTTTCTTCTTGTTCTTCTTTTGCTTCCTCCTCCTTTTCCTCCTCCACTTCTTCTTGTTCTTGTGCTTGTTCTTCTTGTTCTTGTTCTTCTTGTTCTTCGTCTTCTACTTCGTCTTCTTCTTCGTCCTCTCCTCTTCCTGCTCCTCTTCCTCCTCCAAAGGGCAAACGACAAAGAAAGAACTGCCCGCTGACTCTTCTCTTACAGTGCTGAGATCCACAATATAGCACTTCAGTCATTCTCTTGTAACGTGTTCCTACCCCATTTCCCCATTCCAAGATATGGACTCAAAATATCAACAGTGCAACAAGAGACAACAACAACAAAGTCAAGCTGCTCTAACGGTACCCTTTTCTTTCAAAAATTAGTACAGAAAATCTGGAGTTTTTATGTTTTTCAAGATCATTGTGACTTTGAAGAAAATTTAGTTGAAAAAAAAAACCGGCAGGCATAGAGGACAATGGTAATTTGATACAATAGTGGAAAAGGATGTTTGATATTGGCACAAGTTAGAAAAGCATTTTACATGTTGGAACAAGTTGGAAAAATAGTTTAGATACTGGCACACGTTGGAAAAGGATTTTAGATATAAGTACAGATTGGAAAAGGATTTTAGATATTGGCACAAGTTGGAAAAGGATTTACATATTGGAACAAGTTGGAAAACGATTTTACATATTGGAACAAGTTGAAAAAATAGTTTAGATACTGGGACACGTAGGAAAAAGATTTTAGATATAGGTACAGATTGGAAAAGGATTTTAGATATTGACACAAGTTGGAAAAGGATTTTAGATATTGACACAAGTTGGAAAAGGATTTTAGATATTGACACAAGTTGGAAAATGATTTTAGATATTGACACAAGTTGGAAAAGGATTTTAGATATTGGCACAAGTTGGAAAAGGATTTTAGATATTGACACAAGTTGGAAAAGGATTTTAGATATTGACACAAGTTGGAAAAGGATTTTAGATATTGGCACAAGTTGGAAAAGGATTTTAGATATTGACACATGTTCCCAAGTGCTGTTCAAACATACCTTCCTCAAACAGTGTTGATTTTCGCACTTTTTGTTTGGGTCCTTGAGACCTTAATTAAATCCTGGACGTTTTACCTTCCAAGCTTTCGTGACTCCCTCAAAGTCCATAGCTCTGAAAAACATTTTGGTACATATTCATCGATAAAGAGCTGAGAAAAACTTGTACACACATTTTTGTCACACACAGACACACAGACGAACATACAGACAGGCAGACCGACTGAGTGACAGACGAACAGACCGACAAACAGAGAGACAGACGCGCACACACACATACGTACACACTCTCTCTCTCACACACACACACACACACACACACACACACACACACACACACACACACACACACACACCCACACACACACACACACACACACACATACACACACACACACACACACACACACACATACACATATGAACACACACACAACACACACACACACACACACACACACACACACACACACACACACACATACGAACACACACAACACATACATACACACACACACACACATACGAACACACACACACACACACACATACACACATACACACACACACACACACACACACACACACACACACACACACACACACACACACACGAACACTCACACACACCTCCAGTCGATATGGAACTCTTTTTTCAAGGCAGAGAGATTAAATCAAACAAATGCACACAGAAGAAGAGAAGGGACGACCAGAAACAGCGAGCTGTGTGTTAAAGACGAATGCATATCATCCATCTCAATCAGCAGGCTTAAGGAACGGAACACTCCCGTGTTCAGATCTGGAAGCGGTGATACCCCTGTCTTCTTCTTAATGAAACCTCCCTTTACAACAGAGCTAAACATCTCCAATCCCCCCAACCCCCACCCTACTCTTGCCACGGGCCCCTCCAGCAAACGAGAAAAGAAACACTCTCCATCTTCGTCTGTGACCCGGCGGAAACCAACAGACGGAAGGAAGAGCAATGCTAACCTCCCTTAGTTTAACGGGCAATTTGTCGATGTCAGTGGCCATTTTTGCATGAGCGATCTCGGGAGTCAGGCCGCAGCTAAGCTTGATGGCCTTACGATGAATTGGGATCTAAAAGAGCGCAAAGTGGGACAGGCTGGTCAGCAGAGGTCAGCTCCTTCATTTGCTAATGTCCAGCAGCCAGGCCTCCTGGCGTGGCCTGAGAGGTCCACGGTGAATTTATGAAGATTTAACTTGCTTGCCAACCGCGTCTGTTTGATCCTAAAGTTTGAGGAGTGAAGAATGTCTCAGTGTGAGGATGTTTGGGGTGTTACAGCTAGTTCCAAATTTGTCGGAGGCTAGGCTGTGGGACAAAGAGAACTACCCCGACCCTTTCCTGAATACGATTTGAGGAAAAGGGGTGGGGAATTGGAGTGGGGGGTGAAGAGACAGTTATTGATGATTATTTTGTTTCAGATTCAACTTTTATCGTGACGGTGTTTCCGCGCTAAGCGTAAATTCTATATTCGCTAATGCGGCAGATGTCACATAATGGAAAAAGATCCCAACTATTCGTGGCATAAGCTATAAGCGTGCGCATCAATCCAACGTGACTGTACTAGCCTCTCGACGTAAGGCTTCATTATAGAACCGTTTAGGTAGAACCAGGCCCATACCTGTACGTCGGTCTGAAACAGGATGTTGAAAATGTCTAGCATGCCAGACAAACCAGTCTCTCGACTGAAGGCTTAGGCTTAACCAATATTATCACAGAAACCCCTCAGGTAGGAACAGGCCCATACCCATACTTCAGTCTGCATCAGTCTGTTATTGTCTGTGCTTGTATCAATCTGTTATTGCCTGTGCTTGTATCATTCTGTTATTGTCTATGTTTGTATCAATCTGTTATTGTTTATGTTTGTATCAATGTGTTATTGTCTATGTTTATATCAGTCTGTTATTGTTTATGTTTATATCAGTCTGTTATTGTCTATGTTTGTATCAGTCTGTTATTGTCTATGTTTGTATCAGTCTGTTATTGTCTATGCTTGTATCAGTCTGTTATTGTCTATGCTTGTATCAATCTGTTATTGTCTATGTTTGTATCAGTCTGTTATTGTTTATGTTTGTATCAGTCTGTTATTGTTTATGTTTGTATCAATCTGTTATTGTTTATGTTTGTATCAGTCTGTTATTGTCTATGTTTGTATCAATCTGTTATTGTTTATGTTTGTATCAGTCTGTTATTGTCTATGTTTATATCAATCTGTTATTGTTTTTGTTTGTATCAGTCTGTTATTGTCCATGTTTATATCAGTCTGTTATTGTCTATGCTTGTATCAGTCCGCTCTCAAAACTCACCTTTTTTCCTCTGCATAAAATCCTAACCTCACTCAACCCCCCTCTGCAGCCTGTCTCCGCTCGGAGGGGAATCACTTTGTTTTAATATATAATTGTATATGATGTGCTCTCTGTGGTTTTCCATTGGTTTTATTCTTGCTTTTATTGCTTTTATTCTTTTCTCCCCATTTGTGGCCATGCATGTGTGTGTGTGTGTGTGTGTGTGTGTGTGTGTGTGTGTGTGTGTGTGTGTGTGTGTGTGTGTGTGTGTGTGTGTGTGTGTGTGTGTGCGTGCGTGCGTGCGTGTGTGCGTGTGTGTCTTTTCGGCGCTTGGATTTGATTTTGTCGAGATTTGCGATATATAAATATTGTAATTATTATGTATGCACGTGCGTACGTATGTATGTATGTATGTATGTATGTATGTATACGCTTAGATTTATGTATGTATGTATGTATGCATGTATACGCTCAGCTTAGATTTATGTATGTAAGTATGTAAGCATGTATGTATGCATGTATACGCTCATATGTATGTAGGTATGTATGCATGTATACGCTCAGCGCTTAGATTTGATTTTGTCAAGATTTTGCGCTATATAAATAAAATATATTATTATTATTATTATTATATGTCTATGTTTGTATCAGTCTGTTATTGTCTATGTTTATATCATTCTGTTATTGTCTATGTTTGTATCAATCTGTTATTGTCCATGTTGATATCAATCTGTTATTGTCTATGTTTATATCAGTCTGTTATTGTCTATGTTTATATCAATCTGTTATTGTCCATGTTTATATCATTCTGTTATTGTCTATGTTTGTATCAATCTGTTATTGTCCATGTTTATATCATTCTGTTATTGTCCATGTTGATATCAATCTGTTATTGTCTATGTTTGTATCAATCTGTTATTGTCCATGTTTATATCATTCTGTTATGTCCATGTTGATATCAATCTGTTATTGTCTATGTTTATATCAGTCTGTTATTGTCTATGTTTATATCATTCTGTTATTGTCTATGTTTATATCATTCTGTTATTGTCTATGTTTATATCAATCTGTTATTGTCTATGTTTATATCATTCTGTTATTGTCTATGTTTATATCAATCTGTTATTGTCTGTTTATATCAGTCTGTTATTGTCTATGTTTATATCAGTCTGTTATTGTCTATGTTTGTATAAATCTGTTATTGTCTATGTTTATATCAATCTGTTATTGTCTATGTTTATATCAATCTGTTATTGTCTATGTTTATATCAATCTGTTATTGTCTATGTTTATATCAGTCTGTTATTGTCTATGTTTATATCAGTCTGTTATTGTCTATGTTTGTATCAATCTGCTACTGTCTATGTTTATATCAGTCTGTTATTGTCTATGTTTATATCAGTCTGTTATTGTCTATGTTTATATCAATCTGTTATTGTCTGTTTATATCAGTCTGTTATTGTCTATGTTTATATCAGTCTGTTATTGTATATGTTTGTATAAATCTGTTATTGTCTATGTTTATATCAATCTGTTATTGTCTATGTTTATATCAATCTGTTATTGTCTATGTTTATATCAATCTGTTATTGTCCATGTTTGTATAAATCTGTTATTGTCTATGTTTGTATCAATCTGTTATTGTCCATGTTTTATCAATCTATTATTGTCCATGTTTATATCAATCTGTTATTGTCCATGTTTGTATCAATCTGTTATTGTCCATGTTTATATCAATCTGTTATTGTCCATGTTTATATCTGTCTATGTTTGTATCAATCTGTTATTGTCTATGTTTATATCTGATTATGTTTGTATCAATCTGTTATTGTCTATGTTTATATCAATCTGTTATTGTCCATGTTTATATCAATCTGTTATTGTCCATGTTTGTATCAATCTGTTATTGTCCATGTTTGTATCAATCTGTTATTGTCCATGTTTTTATCAATCTATTATTGTCCATGTTTATATCAATCTGTTATTGTCCATGTTTGTATCAATCTGTTATTGTCCATGTTTGTATAAATCTGTTATTGTCCATGTTTATATCAATCTGTTATTGTCCATGTTTATATCAATCTGTTATTGTCTATGTTTATATCTGATTATGTTTGCATCAATCTGTTATTGTCTATGTTTATATCAATCTGTTATTGTCTATGTTTATATCAATCTGTTATTGTCCATGTTTGTATAAATCTGTTATTGTCCATGTTTGTATCAATCTGTTATTGTCCATGTTTTTATCAATCTATTATTGTCTATGTTTGTATCAATCTGTTATTGTCTATGTTTGTATCAATCTGTTATTGTCCATGTTTATATCAATCTGTTATTGTCCATGTTTATATCAATCTGTTATTGTCCATGTTTGTATCAATCTGTTATTGTCCATGTTTATATCAATCTGTTATTGTCCATGTTTATATCTGTCTATGTTTGTATCAATCTGTTATTGTCTATGTTTATATCTGATTATGTTTGTATCAATCTGTTATTGTCTATGTTTATATCAATCTGTTATTGTCCATGTTTATATCAATCTGTTATTGTCTGTGTTTATATCAATCTGTTATTGTCCATGTTTATATCAATCTGTTATTGTCCATGTTTATATCAGTCTGTTATTGTCCATGTTTATATCAATCTGTTATTGTCTATGTTTATATCAGTCTGTTATTGTCTATGTTTATATCAATCTGTTATTGTCTATGTTTATATCAATCTGTTATTGTCTGTGTTTGTATCATTCTGTTATTGTCTATGTTTGTATCAGTCTGTTATTGTCTATGTTTGTATCAGTCTGTTATTGTCTATGTTTGTATCAGTCTGTTATTGTCTATGTTTGTATCAGTCTGTTATTGTCTATGTTTGTATCAGTCTGTTATTGTCTATGTTTGTATCAGTCTGTTATTGTCCATGTTTATATTCAGTGTTATTGTCCATGTTTATATCAGTGTTATTGTCTATGTGTATATCAGTCTGTTATTGTCTATGTGTATATCATTCTGTTATTGTCTATGATTGTATCAGTCTGTTATTGTCTATGTTTGTATCATTCTGTTATTGTCTATGTTTGTATCATTCTGTTATTGTCTATGTTTGTATCATTCTGTTATTGTCTATGTTTGTATCAGTCTGTTATTGTCTATGTTTGTATCATTCTGTTATTGTCTATGTTTGTATCATTCTGTTATTGTCCATGTTTATATCAGTGTTATTGTCCATGTTTATATCAGTGTTATTGTCTATGCTTGTATCAGTCTGTTAATGTCTATGCTTGTATCAGTCTGTTATTGTCTATGTTTGTATCATTCTGTTATTGTCCATGTTTATATCAGTGTTATTGTCCATGTTTATATCAGTGTTATTGTCCATGTTTATATCAGTGTTATTGTCTATGCTTGTATCAGTCTGTTATTGTCTATGCTTGTATCAGTCTGTTATTGTCTATTTTTGTATCATTCTGTTATTGTCCATGTTTATATCAGTGTTATTGTCCATGTTTATATCAGTTTTATTGTCTATGCTTGTATCAGTCTGTTATTGTCTATGCTTGTATCAGTCTGTTATTGTCTATGTTTGTATCATTCTGTTATTGTCTAAGCTTGTGTCAATATGTTATTGAAACAAACGTAGTTTATCTGCAATGCCCGTTGAAGGCCGCCAAATTATTATCACCGTCATGTGCCTTGGCGTTGGCGATCATGGCCCTCCATACGATTCTATCTTTTGTCGCTGCAAGTACATCTTCTATCCTTTCTGTCCTCATCCACCCGTGAAACTAATATTTCCTCTCAGGGTCTTCCTGGTGCTCTTTTTCCCTCCAGCTTTCCTGTTGTGAATCATCATCATCATCATCATCATCATCATCATCATCATCATCATCATCATCATCATCATCATCATCATCATCATGTGCCCTGCCGCATGACGTAGGCGACCATGGCCCTCCTTACGAATGTAACTTTTGTTGCTAAAAGTACACCTCCACCCTCTCTGACTTCATCCACTCCGCAAGTCTGTCCAATGTTTTCCTTCTGAGTCTACCTGGTGGTCGTTTTCCCTTCAGCTTTCCTGCTGTGCCTACGTGCTCAAATTTCTCTTGCCTCATAAATCATAAGTGTCATATAAATGTTGCTTGTCGTTCCCTAATCTTCTTCATTATCTGTGTGTGTGTGTGTGGTGGTGATGGTGGTGGTGGTGGTGATGTGTATTGTGTGTGTGTGTGTGTGTGTGTGTGTGTGTGTGTGTGTGTGTGTGTGTGTGTGTGTGTGTGTGTGTGTGTGTGTTTGCCTCTTTCAAGACTGTCCCTTTTTTCTGTTCATGGAATCACTTACCATTGTTCTTTAGACACCACATTTCGTCTGCCTCAATCTTCTTCTGACTTTACATGTTGACTGTCCACGTCTGTCTTGTCACGTTCATCTACATTTTGATATGTTGGACTTCTTGTTACATGACCAGCAACTTTGGTTTTTAAGTGTGTGCAGCTTAAGGGCGACTTTATTCCCATGTCTCACCTTACCTGTCGGCGTCACCGAGTTCAGTGTTAGCCGCTGCACATTTGGATGCCACCATCTCCCTCTTGACTTTTGTGGACAATTTCTTGAATGTTTATGTCACTGATGTTGGTTATGTTTTCGATGTTTGAGATTGGAGGTCTGCCTTTCTTCCTTTTTGCCACTGCCACCGTTTTTCCTTGAAAGATGATTGCCATGAAGTCCGTGTTCTTGTTGTGTGACACATGGCCAATGTATTTTAGCCTTCTCTTGTTCATGTCTACAAGCAGTTTTCTGGTGGTATCAAGTTCTTCCAGGACACCTTCATTAATTCTTCTGTATGTCTGTCGTCTATGTATAAACGTTTAACAACTGGATCTGTAATCAATGGATGGTTAAACGTGTTTGGTTTTCGTGTGCTAAATCATTCTGTGTCACTAGAATACCAGACATTTCGCGTCGCAAAACAAAATTGTCCCATCCATGATGGATTGATGGCCCCGTCTGTCTGGTTAGACAATGGATGGGCCAGGTTGACGACTTGGGTGAGGAACAAGGTCGCCTGGAGATAAACAGATCGGTTCTTGAATGGCAGTCCTTGGCACAGCTGCCACATATGAAGGCTGATGGCTGTGGCTGACGTGTGTTCTCTTCTGTACAACCACAGCCGAGTTTGTTTCTCCTTTGAAATGGCGATACTTGTGCGTACAGCCTGTCACCAGGCACAGCGATTTGGATGGCGAGAGGGACGGAGGGAGGGAGAGAGAGAGAGAAAAAAAGAGTGAGAGTGAGAGAGAGAAACTGAAAGGGAGAAATCGAGAGAGAGTGAGAGAGGGAGAATGTGTTTGTGTGTGTGTGTGTGTGTGTGTGTGTGTGTGTGTGTGTGTGAGAGAGAGAGAGAGAGAGAGAGAGAGACTGAAAGATAGAGAGAGCGAGAGAGTGAGAGAGAGAGAGTGTGTGCGTGTGTGTGTGTGTGCGTGTGTGAGAGAGACAGAGAGAGAAAGAGAGAGACAATGACAATGACAATGACAATGATGCTTTATTTTTCAACGGTAAAAGCTATTGGCTAGAAGCCATTTTTCAAACTTGCCGTTACTATTCTATACACATGACATTTGTTTACAGTAACAAGTACAGCTTAAGGAAAATACATGTTGAATACTAAAATTAAGATACAATGAAATCAAGAAACGTACACAGTCAGCACTTAGAGACAATGAAATCAAGAAACGTACAGTCAGCACTTAGAGATAGATAGATAGATAGATAGATAGATAGATAGAGAGAGAGAGAGAGAGAGAGAGAGGTAGATAGTATAGATAGATAGATAGACAGATGAGCAGGTAGATAAGTAAATAAAGAAAGAAAGATAATGTTGATAGTGATAATAATAAAAATAAGACGAAGAAGAGGAAGAAGAAGAAGGAAGAGGAGGAGGAGGAGGAGGAGAGGAAAACACAGTAAACAAAATAGTAATAAGATAAAACAAAATAAAATGAAATAGAGGGAGAAGAACCATTACATGTGACAAATTTATAGAAGATAAATCAAGCGTCAAATAGACTAATGTTCTTACAATTAAATCAAAGAAGATGAAATCAATTTTCTGATTACACACAAAAAATATTAACACTGCTACAACAATTACCACTACTACCACTACTACTACTACTACTACTACTAAACCCAAAGATAATAAATGGAGGTAGAAAAAAGAGCAGTTCAGAAGGATGATTAGAGAGGGGAAAAAAGAAAAAAAAAAAAAAAAAAAAGGGGTGGGTGGGGGGTGGTACCAAACATTGGGTCGATTGAAGGCATAAACACATAACATTCTGTAGGAGACAGAAAATCAAGAGATGATATGAAGTCAAATAGACAAATGTATAGATAGATAAATGAAGTAAATTTTACTTTAGACAATAGGAAATTACAGTAATGATAAACGCATATGTATAATAGAAATATCATACATGTGTAAACAAATCAATAATTCATGTAATAAGACATAAATAAATCAAGAATAGTAACCATAATCAAGCGCCGTTTTTCTTGATAGGAGAAGAGAGATACAAGCATGATATGGATAACAGTTGGAGAAAAGTGACAAATACAGACAGCAGATAAGAGCCAACCAAATAAACAGACAATATGGCTAACAGATAAGATGGGCAAGCAAGCAAAGCAAAAAACAAACAAACAAACAAAATGAACAAAGGCAATGAGAAATAAAGAAGAAGCAAGAGATAATCAAACACGTCATAGAGTCATCAACAAATCATCGCATATAATACAGAAAGAAATACTGGTTGGCTGTTTGAACTGTTAAAATATCAATAATGTTAAAGAGAAAAACAAACAAAAAGAACACAAATTATCATTGTGCATACACACACACAACACACACACACACACACACACACACACACACACACACACACACACACACACACACACACACACACACACACATTGACTAGATTAGATGTCATAGGTTGAAAAGCAGCTGACGTTATTGTTGCTAACTGAGGTAATCTACGACACTGACGTCAGGTATTTAAATAAAGTAACTTTGAAGGAAGAGAGTGATTGAGTGTTTGTGATATTTGGGGGGAGGATGTTCCATAGTTGTGCACCAGAAAACGATAAACTACTTTTATATATGTCAATTCTTGGACGGATAATTTTGAATTGATTTTGTCTTGAGTTTGAGTATGATCGCACATTCTGATTAAACAAATTGAGAAGATATTGCGGAACATTCCTTTTTGATACTTTAAACATTGTGATACCTTTATTGAACATTAAGTGTGACTTTAGAGGGAGGATTCCTAACTGTTTAAGTTTTTCATCTGTTGTTAAAGTGGGATCTGGCATGATAAGTTTTGCTGCCCTCCTATGTAAGGTGTTCAATTTTTTTAGATGAACTTCACATGAGCTATCCCACAGTGTAGAGGCATAATCTATGTGCGATTTAATATGAGCATTATAAAATAATTGGCGTGTGTTTGTATCTGTTAGATATCTTAATTTGGACAGAATAAATAAGTTCTTGGAGATAATCCTGCATAAATAATCAATGTGGTTTTGCCAGGTAAGATTATGATCAATGAGAACTCCCAGTAGACGGTGTTCAGGTATTGTTGCAATAGAATTACCTCTCAAAGACAGATTGAGTGACAGAGGGCCAAGCTGCCGTTTTTGGCGTGTGCATATAACCATACATTCAGTTTTCGTAGGGTTCAAAGCCATGGCGTTTTTTAGCACACCAATCAGAAATTTCATTTAGGCTCTTTTGTAAACATGTGTTTACAGTCGCTATGCTTGTGTCTTGTGTATGGATTGTTCCGTCGTCAGCGAACATATCACAGTGAACTGTGGGATCAGATATATGAAGTGGTAAGTCATTTATGAATACAGAAAACAGAATGGGTCCTAAGATTGATCCTTGGGGAACGCCACATTTCACATGACCCTCGGATGAATATGATCCATTAGCGAGTGAGAGTGATAGAAAGAGTGAGAGAGACTGTGTGAGAGAAGAGAGAGCGAGTGAGAGTGATAGAAAGAGTGAGAGAGACAGTGTGTGAGAGAGAAAGAGAGAGAGAGAGAGAGAGAGAGAGAGAGAGAGAGAGAGAGAGAGAGAGAGAGAGAGAGAGAGAGAGAGCAGTCCCTTTCCGGTATTCACACTGATATCAGCGGACTTCTGGTCACGTTTGCAAACGTCCCTTTGTCGCGGCAGTGGGTACCCCGAGGGCAGGGATCCCGCGACACGATCTGTGTACAATATACCTTTTGGAACACTCTGCCATTCTGCACGCCATCAGTGTGGCCGACATGCTTGGGAATGCGTGCTTGACGTGCTGGCCTGGGCGTCCTTTTGTTTCGCACATGGTCCGTCTAAAATTACCCAGGTTTGGTGCAAACACCGCAGATGAAAAAAAAAACTGTTGAAGTGGTGCTCTTAGCACGGGTCAGATGTCCACGTGCAGATGTGGCAAATGTACAACTGATGAATTCCGTTTAATGCTAAGATATATACCAGTAGATTTTCCGGCGCTAAGTAGAAGGCCTGAATTCCTTCCAGATCTGTCAATTAGTCTAATTGTTTCTTCAAATGATCCTCTATCTCCATTTATTGCGAGCTGTCGTCAGCTGTCGTATAGAAGGGTATTCAGTCTGTAGGCTCCGTACGCTCTACTCTTGGAAGCTGTGATGATGTTGTCATTTTTCCATATTCTGTTGGACAGCCTGACCATGGCATTGACAGCTTTCCATATCCACCTGTTGAGCTCCGGGTTGATGGGGCAGGTTGCTGGAGACTGTGGATCGTTAGCAGATGATTCATTTGCCATGTGCAGGGTGTCATCGTTGATGCTGATGCTGGAGTCCTGCCTCATCATCGCTCTGTCTTCTTCGGACTGATGATGAGATCAAACTCTTGACAAACATGTGCTAGGATCTTGAGTAACCTCTGGAGACCAGGCTGTATGGGAGATGTCAAAGCGGTGTCATCAGCGAAGAGTATTTCATAAAAAACTTGAATTCAGTAGTTTCAGTTAATTGTCTGGTAGCTTGGTGGTTTCCCATTCAAACAGGTTGCAGGTAGGGTAGGGTGATGCATATTCACTTTATTTTATTCTGTGCTTAAAAATTATAGGTGCATTGATCCAACAAAACAAAAATAGCAAAGGTATAAAGCTACCAGAGACTAAACACAAAATTTATTCAGAATGTCGATGGCACTTAGCTCGCAATAAATGGTGATAGAGAATCATTTGAAGAAACAATTAGAACAACTGACATTTGGAAGGAATTCAGGCCTTCTACTTAACGCCGGAAAATCTACTGGTCTATAGCTTGGCACCAAACGTAACTCATCAGATGTACACATGGAATGGAACCAATCTGAATTTGGTTTACCAATTATCTAAAAGACCGTGAGATAATTTTCACGGAAAATTCACAGAAATTAAAGCCTCACGTGAAGCATGGACCGAGAGACTAGTTACACTGATTGGAAGAGTGTCAGTCCTAGAATCAATTATACCGCCCAGAATTATTCATCTGCGAATACTTGTACGAAACCTCGGAGACATCCTGATAGATATGTTGCAAAATCAGTGTTTGTATTTATGTAGAACAAAAACAAGAGAGAGAGAGACAGACAGACAGACAGACAGACAGCCAGACAGACAGAGACAGAGGGAGAGAGGCAGAGGGAAGGGGAGAGAAAGAGAAAGAAAGAGAGAGAAAGAAAGAAGAGAGAGAGAGAGAGAGAGAGAGAGAGAGAGAGAGAGAGAGAGAGAGAGAGAGAGAAGTCGTAGGACATCTAACATTAAACGAGTTGGGTATGGGGGCCTTAGAATACCTGATTTAAGGAAACGTATCTTTTTCTCTCATTCTCTCTCTCTCTCTCTCTTTCTCTCTCTCTCTCTCTCTTTTGCTGTCTCTCTCTTTGTACCTATGTATATATGATTATAGAAGAAAAAGACTAAATTCAATTCGCTAAGGGCCGTTTCACCGGCGCAAGGAAAAGGCGTTAAAAAGATTAAAAAAGCGGGGGGGGGGGGGGGGGGGAGGGGGAGGGGAAGAGGCAAAATGCGTGAAATATTTTATGATATACCATTTCCGCCTAAAATACTTCATCTTTAAAAGACCTTATCACCTCTCATACTCCACCACTACCCCCATGACCCTCCCGCACCTCCCCCACCCCCACCCCCCAACCCCCTGTTTCCTCTTTTCCCTCCACCCCCTGCACCTTCCCTCCGAAAGGGACAACAACGAAAAAAAAAAAAAATCTACCAGAATGTCACGAGTTTAATTATGCATCATCGTTCGCCGGAGCGTTGGCTGACCTGTCCCTGCGCGTGAGGCGCCGTTTGTCTTTGTGTTCGTCAGCGTGTTATCCTGACAAGGGAAGGTGAGGAGAGGACGTGTCAGTCTGTCTGCCTGTCTGACAGCCCGGTGTC
>JAPXFY010000023.1:56378063-56383063 GCA_030674185.1 Monoplex corrugatus
CATGATTGAACCAGGCAGCAGCGGTTCAGAACGACTCTTGACTCTCCGCCTCAACACCACCGAAGGCTATGTCACTCTCATCAGCGTTTATGCCCCTAACTCTGTCCGCCTCTCCAGACACCAAGGATGAGTTCTACGAAAATTCGCATCAACCATAAGGAACATCCCCAGGACAGAACAACTTGTTCTCCTGGGCGACTTCAACGCCAGAGTGGGTGCAGACAATGACTCATGGCCCTTCTGCCTCGGTTCCTTTGGAGTGGGGAAATGAATGAGAATGGACAGCGACTGCTTGAGTTTTGCGCCTGCCATGAACTGTGCATCGCCAACTCCTTCTTCAAGACGAAGCCTCAGCACAAAGTCTCCTGGAGGCATCCCCGCTCAAAACATTGGCACCAACTGGATTTGATCCTAGTAAGACGTGCCGCTATCAAAAACGTTCTCCACACTCGCTCTTATCACAGCGCAGACTGCGACACAGACCACTCTCTGGTATGTTGCAAGATCAGGCTACAACCAAAGAAGTTCCACTGCTCAAAGAAACAAGGGAACCCTCGCATTGACGTCAGCAAGATGTCTCAGCCAGATCTTGTAGAACAGTTCGCAGTGGCCTTTCAGAGAGAATACGATGCATTGCAGCCCAGAGACTCTGCCACTGAGAGATGGGAAACGCTACGAGACACCATGCACCGCATTGCTATGGCCACTTTGGGAAGAAAACTGTGAAGTCCCACGACTGGTTTGAGGCCAAATCATCAGAGATTGACTCCCACTGTTGAGGCCAAGCGTGCCGCACTCACCAAGTATAAGCGGTCACCCAGTGAGAAGAACCTGCAAAATCCTCAGGGCTGCCAGAAGTAAGGTTCAGCTTAACGCCAGGCGCTGCGCAAACGAGTACTGGACAGAGCTCAGCGAAGAGATACAGAGTGCTGCTGAAAGAGGCAACATCCGAGGAATGTATGATGGCATCAAGAAGGCACTGGGACCAACAAGAGCAAGATCGACCCCTCAAATCCTCCACTGGGGAAGTAATCAGCAATCCTAGACAACAGATGGAAAGATGGGCGAACACTACTCCGACCTCTACTCCACACAGAACATGGTGTCCCCCTCAGCCCTCGATGCCATCAAGTGCATGCCGATAATGGAAGAACTTGACGCAGAGCCAACTGTGGACGAACTCAGCAAGGCCATTGATAGCCTGGCATCAGGGAAGGCACCTGGCAACGACGGAATTCCCCCAGACCTCATCAAGCACTGCAAGACTTCTCTTCTGCACCCTTTGCACGCAGTTCTCTGTCAGTGTTGGAATGAGGGAGCTGTACCACAGGACATGAGGGACGTCAAGATCGTCACCCTGTACAAAAACAAGGGCGAAAGGAGCGACTGCAACAACTACAGAGGTATCTCGCTCCTCAGCATTGTTGGCAAAGTCTATGCTCGGGTCCTCCTAATCCGCCTGCAGAAACTGGCTGAACGCGTCTACCCGGAATCACAGTGTGGTTTTCGAGCAGAGAGGTCCACAGTAGACATGGTCTTCTCCCTTCGCCAAATCCAGGAGAAGTGCAGAGAGCAGCGGATGCCCCTGTATGTGGCATTCATTGACCTCACCAAGGCCTTTGACCTAGTCAGCAGAGATGGCCTTTTCAGGGCTCTCCGAAAAATCGGCTGCCCCCCCAAACTGCACAGCTTAATTGAGTCCTTCCACTCAAACATGAAAGGGATGGTGCAGTTCAACGGAAACCTCTCCAAGCCCTTCGATGTACGCAGCGGTGTGAAACAAGGCTGCGTCCTGGCCCCAACCCTCTTTGGAATCTTCTTCGCTCTCCTCCTGAAGCATGCGTTCAGCACAGCGCAAGAAGGGATCCACCTGCGGACCAGATTCAGATGGCAGGCTCTTCAACCTCGCCCGCCTCAGAGCAAGGACAAAGGTCCGTGAAGCCCTCATCAGAGACATGCTATTTGCCGACGATGCCGCAGTTGTGACCCATACTCAGCGGGACTTGCAGTCACTAATGGACCGCTTCTCCCAGGCCTGCAAAGATTTTGGTCTGACCATCAGTCTTAAGAAGACAAACGTCCTGGGCCAAGACACGCCATCTCCACCAGCCATCACCATTGATGACTACGAGCTTGAAGCCATCCATCAATTCACATATCTTGGGTCCACCATCACCGATAACCTCTCCCTTGACACAGAGATCGACAAGAGGATCGGAAAGGCAGCCACAACACTAGCCCGCCTCACACAAAGGGTGTGGACAAATCCCAAGCTGACCACAAAGACAAAGATGGCTGTATACAACGCCTGTGTCCTCAGCACCTTGCTGTATGGCAGCGAGGCGTGGACCACGCATGCTCATCAGGAGAAAAGGCTCAATACCTTCCACCTGAGAAGCCTACGGCGCATACTTGGCATTTTCTGGCAAGACAAGGTGACCAACACCGAAGTCCTAACCTGCGCTGGCCTCCCAACCATGCATACCATGCTGAGACAGCGTCGGCTGCGTGGTTGGGCCACGGTCGCCGCATGGAAGATGGTCGCATCCCAAAAGACATCCTTTATGGTGAGCTTGCCACAGGGCAGAGAAACATTGGCCGCCCACAGCTGAGATACAAAGACGTTTGCAAGCGTCACATGAAGGCACTTGAGATCAACACTGAGTCCTGGGAGGACCTCGCAGACGACCGCAACAGCTGGAGAACTACTCTCAAGAAACAGCTGCGGATTGGTGAGGACAAACTGTCAGTTGCTGCAGCAGAAAAGCGAGTTCGCAGAAAAGGGATGACAGCCAACAGACCAGCATCAGCATACACATGCTACCGCTGCGACAGAGACTGCCTCTCTCGCATTGGTCTGTACAGTCACAGGCGACGCTGCTTGGACCAAGCAGACAGCCCATCTAGACATTAGAACGGATGTACTTTGTCCATGGTCAGTCATGACCGAAGGAGGCCTACTACTATATATATATTATATATATATACAATATACATACACACACACATATACATATAATACATACACACACAGTATATATACAAGTACCCATACATATATATATATGTATGATGTATATTGTATAATATTATACACACAACACACACACACACACACAACAAACACACACAACATATATATATATATATATATAAATATAACATAATATATATATTATATATATATATACACATACATAGACACATACATATACACACACACACAGATACACACATAGATACACACACACACACACATACACACACACAACATATATATATATATATATATATATATATATATATATATATATATATATAGATATATATAGGCATATATACATATATATGTATATATATATATATATATATATATATACATATACATATACATATATATGTATTGTATACATACACATACGTATACGCACATGCACACCCATATGTGTAACTGTAGTAGGTGAAGAGATATCTGTGTTCTGATATTGTTTGGACTTTACACAGAGCTTGTCCAATCCAGCACATTTCCGTTTTTTCATTCTTCTATTACTTTTACAAAGAAATAGAAGGGGGCAAAATATTAGCAGGGGTGGGGTGTGTTCATCTCGAAGAGAGGTGTGTAGGTGTTTGTGTTTCTGTGTTCATGTGACAAAGTCAAATGGACAAGACTGTTTCAGCTCTGTGTGTGTGTGTGTAGACCTTAATCACATTGTGTTCAAAGCTGCGGACTGTCAAGGAATCCCCAAAACATAAGTTTGAAAAGTAAGGTTGCGAGGTCAACCTTATTGAAACAAAAAGAAAACAAACCACATCAAAAACAAAAAAAAACAAAGCAAAAACAAAACAAAAATAGAAAAAAGACAGAAAGACAGAAAAAAAGACACAAAAAAACAACAGAACAAACGATGGGAAGTTGCAACATCAGCAGTTTTTAAGGAAGTTGTGCAAACATCACTTTCTAAAAGGTGTCTGGTGATATTTCGAGTCTGTTTTCATTCTCGTGAGTCTAACATAGACGTCGAGTCTCGTCAGATTTTATTTAAAACTGAAGCTTTTGCAAGGTCACATTGACCTAAAACAGTATAAATTCTGAATTTTTCTGTAATATTCTGCTACTTGAAAACGAAGAATCAGAATGGCTAGAACATTTTCTCTTTTTTTTTCATTTTGAATTTTTTCTTTTTTTTTTTCTTCCTTCTTTCTTTCTTTCTTTCTTTGTATCTTTTTGTTTGTTTGTTTCTTCTTTCTTTTCTTCTTCTTCTTCTTCTTTTCTTTTCATCTTCTTTTTTTTTCATCTTCTTCTTTTCTTTTTTTCTTTTTGTTTCTGCTGAAGGGAATCTGTTTGGTTCTTCCCAACAAGTTGGCATTTGATGTCGCTTCTGGCAACCTTATGCCCATGATGTATCTCAAACATTTATTGAGGAATGTCTCCACCACACAAAACTGTACATTTTCCTTATTTGAAGAGAATGGCAAAAACAAAACAAAAAAATAGATGGAAAGTAAGAAAGAAAGAGGGACAGAGAAACAGAAAGTTATGTTGGGGGGAGGGGGGGGGAGTGGTAATGGAGATAGTAAAAGACTGGAGAGGGGAGAGAGTGGGGCGGACGGGAGCGAGGTGGTAGTGACGGTCGGGAGGGCGAAGGCAGGAATCCAATTATCGTCGGGACAAACACTTACACTATCTGTGAAAAGTTTTCGAGTTGGGTTTCTTGTCTTCACGTGACATAAGCACGTGGCATGACCTTTCACCCTTCGACGTCATAGCTTCTGCCAAAAGCCGGATGCTATCTGTGCGCATGTGTTGAAAAGCCGTCACTTTTTGCCTCCTTTTCACGAGAGCCGGGCGATTAAGAACGACAGGTTGCCAAGTCAAATTTAGCCCTGGGCAACAAGGCTGGTTTTGTGGCGTTCTTGTTCTGGTATCTAACCGTGTCGTTTCCAGACTTGTTTTAGAAAGCTGTGCTGGTCTGTAGTGGTGGCTGTTCCCTTCTTTCTCT
>JAPXFY010000023.1:56395563-56400563 GCA_030674185.1 Monoplex corrugatus
GTGTGTGTGTGTGTGTGTGTGTGTGTGTGTGTGTGTGTGTGTGTGTGTGTGTGTGTGTGTGTGTGTGTTGTGTTTATGTATGTTGTGTTGTGTTGTGTTGTGTATGTGGTGTGGATGTGTGTATATGAAACAGACTAACAGATACAGAGCTGGGAGTAAGAGAGAGAGAGACAGAGAGAGAGAGATAGAAAGACAGACAGACAGAGAAAGAGAGAGAGAGTGAGAGAGACAGAGTGAGAGAGAGAGAGAAAGAAAGAAAAAAGAAAGAGAGATAGGGAGAGAGAGACAGAGAGACAGAGAGAGACACAGAGAGAGAGAGAGATAGAGAGAGAGAGAGAGACAGAGAGAGAGAGAGAGAGAGAGAGAGAGAGAGAGAGAGAGAGAGAGAACATAGGTATACAATTGAGAGATCTACTAGAACTCCGCAGCTGTTTACGAAAAGTTCTTTTGAATTGAGAATACCAAAGGATCACCATTATTTTAAGTTTTAAAAAGTCATTAATTTTCTCTTTTTTTCAGACTAAAAGTCACTGTTACTTTCTATCTATGAGACTGAAATTTGGGGAGATAAAAAAAAGAAAAGAAAAAGCAACATTTTTTTTAGATAGAAATGGGATCTGATACCTTTTCATCTGATGCTGAGTAATACCATTCAGCACATGTTTCTCCTATAACAGCCTTCAATGCAACAAGCGAACTGTATCATGAGAGTTTTGGTTTTGGATCTTGGTGTTTGTTTTAACGGGGAGATCATCGCAATCGGACAATTCCATATGCGCTCTACCTAAATCTACCACAATTCTCTAGCATACTTCTTGAGCTTGAGCAAATCTGTAATTGCTGGTAAGGTCTTGAAATGGAGATTGGGGGGGGGGGGTAGTGGCTGTGGAAGAGACCTATGAAACACTAGGCTAACACCACCAGAATGATGGAAACATTAAACTTCACTTTTGTTGTTTGTGTGTGTGTTTATTTATGGTCCAATTCGCATAATTTTCGGTGGGCATGTGCAACAATGCCTTAGTGACAAAGTCATAGCATTTAATGGACTTGGTATACACAATGACGGAGTTATGGTCATTTACGTGAATGTATGGGTGATTTTTCACCCAGGAGGTATGGGGAAGGTTTTAAATTAAGATGGGCAAAGAGAAAACAGGCCAGTTTTGTAATGTTGCGGGCTGGGAATTGAACCCGCGATATCATTGTTATTGTTATTGTTGTTTAAAACCTAGCCGACTGCGTGGAGCCATATCACGGCTATAACCGTTTCAAAACATACACAACTTCAACAGAAAAAGAAAAGAAAAGGTATTGGCAGGTCTGTACACACATGTTGTTGATCTGGGAGAAGGGGGAAAATCTCCACTCTTTTACCCACCTGGTGGAGGTGTTTATGGTGGATGAAACCCAGGGCATTCCGTTGAAAGTCCCAGATTCACCGCTCAAGGTATTAATCATTATTACTGTTATTATTTATTATTATCATTGTTATCATTATTATTATTTTTCATTTTTATCATCATCATCATTGTTATTATTAAATTATTATCATTATTGTTGTTGTTAACATTATTATAATTATCTTCATTATTATTGTTATTGTTATGTTATTACTTTAGTTATTATTATATTATTATTATTATCATTATTATTATTATTATATTATCATTGTTGTTATTGTTGTTGTTGTTTTTGTTGTTCTTGTTGTTACTGTTATTATTGTTATCATCATCATCGTCATCGTCGTCGTTGTTGTTGTTATTTTTGTCATTATTGTTATTATTATTGTTGTTGTTCTTGTTGTTAATATTATGATATGATTATGATGATGATGGTGACGATATAATAATGTTAATGACGATTACCATTACCACTATTACTGCTGTTATAGTATTATCTTCATTGTCATTATCGATATTATAACTATTGTGTTCGCTCATTTCAGCCACAGCCATTACCAGATATGACCGAACTGTGTACATGGCCAATGACAACTTCAAACTTCAAACTTCAAAACACTTTGTTGCTCAAAAAGAAGAACCAGCCAACCTGTACAGAGATTTCTGGTAAACATGCAGGTGAATGGGCCCATCCAGTGGGCAGAAACTGGTGATGACTGAAAGATCTCAAATTTGAAGGAGAGAGAGAACAACAAGGAAATCGATATACAAAACAAGAGAATGATCGTAGCACGTAATACACTCACACCATGGGGCTTGTACTCATGGCTGCAAAAACACTAAGATTTTAGAACTTCCACAAAATATATTTCCTATCATCATCATCATCTTGTATCCAGCCACATGGCGTTGGCGATCATGGCCCTCCACACGAATCTGTCCCCTGTCGCTGCAAAGTACGTCTCCCACCCCCTCTGTCTTCAGTCACCCTGCAAGGCCGTCCAATATTTTCTTCCTGGGTCTACCTGGTGTTCTCTTTCCCTCCAGCTTTCCTGTTATGACCAGTGCTCTAATTCCCCCTTTCTCATAATATGTCCTGTAAATGTTGCTTGTTTGTTCTTTATTTTCTTTACGAATGATTTTCTTGTGTCTGCCTCCTTCAAGACTGTATCGTTTGTTTTCTTTGCTTGTCCATGGAAGTCCCAACCTTCTTCTTAGAAACCACATTTCAGTTGCCTCAATTTTGTTTATTTCCTATAGCTTATAGTATTGGTCATTCTTCATCGTCTTATGTGAGTGAAAAAAAAATGACATGAGAAGAAAAAAAGATGACATGAGAAGGAAAAAAAATGACATGAGAAGAAAAAAAAATGACATGAGATGAAGAAAAAAATGACATGAGAAGAAAAAAAAAAATGACATGAGAAGAAAAAAAAAATGACATGAGAAGAAGAAAAAAATGACATGAGAAGAAAAAAAAAAATGACATGAGAAGAAAAAAAAATGACATGAGAAGAAAAAAAAAATGACATGAGAAGAAAAAAAAATGACATGAGAAGAAAAAAAAGGAAAGAAAGAAAAAGAACTGAACAGTGTGATGTGTTAACAGATTCTGGGAAAGGACAGAATTGTTAAGATCAAAATGTTTCACGTGTGCAAAATCAGATTACCTGAAAATGGTAATCTTTTTGATACTAACAAAGACGTGCGTACAAAGTGAAATATTTCCTGCTATAATCCGTCTACGAAAATTACATGTACAAAAGTTAACTTGAACCACACCACCCCCCCCCCCCCCCCCAAAAAAAAAAAAAAAAACCAACAAAAAAAACCAAAACAAAAAACAATCTACGAAACCCCGTTTTTTTTTTAAAAGATATCTTACAAACAAAATACCAGAGAGAAAAAAAATCATGCAAAACTGAGGTGAAATTTGCACACTTATAGAAAACGGCGACTGCAATATCTGTTTCTATTTTCAGATAGAGTTTGCTATCACGCCGTGTTTTTAAAAAAAATTTTTTTTTATGAAACATGTTTTCTCTGTGACCTAATTTTTATTCTAATTTTTTTAAAGCCCAGTATACATTAGGTTGAAAACACACACACACACAAAATGGAAAAGACAATTAAGTGCACATAGCGATGCATTTGCGCGCATATTCTGAGGATATGTATACCTGGCGTTGACTACTCCGTCCAATTTATCACCAAAGACTTTACAGAAACGATCCTGATTACAAATGTAAGCATGGCTGAGGACACCAAATTACCTAAACTTTCTTTCTGTACATCACTTCCTTAGAGCCAAATATACACTCAATACATGTACCAAAACACGTACAGGTGAATGGACCAGCAAGACAGAAAATGACAGGAAGAAATGACAGAAACTAATGGAGCACTGCAGAAACAAAAGAGCATGACAGGAAAGAGGAAACTAGCACAGAATTCCCTTCTCTGTTCATCCTGAAAGAGCCCTCGGCACTTCCCACGGGGGATCTCTATGACCTACCTGCGTATGTTTATGTGTCTGTCTTTTGGCATTGTTCACAGTGACCGAACTTCGTGTATACAGACGCTTGGATGAAATGCCTTGCATGCGTTTTGAACTTGTAATCTTCGGTACAAATGATTTTGCTCTGCTAATATTGTTTGCCTTCGTATGTGGTTAAGATGGGAAAAAAATCAATGTGCACAAAAATTCAGCTCAGCATTATGCTTTACATTAAAAAAAATTACTAAGACGATCTGATTTCTCGAGTTTTTTTTTCTCCATATATTGATTGATTGATTGATTGATCGATAGATTGATTGATTGATTCATTCATTCATTCACTCATTCATTCTTTTTTTTTCATTTATTTATTTATTTATTCATTTATTTGTTTATTTATTCATTCATTCATTCATTTGTTTTTATTCATTCATTCATTCATTCATTCATTTATTCATTCATTCATTCATTTATTCATTCATTCATTCATTTGTTTTTATTCATTCATTCATTCATTCATTCATTTATTCATTCATTCATTCATTCATTCATTCATTCATTCGTTTATGTTTTTTTAAAAAATTTATTCATCATTCATTTATTTGTTTTTATTCATTCATTCATTCATTCATTCATTCATTCATTCATCTATTCATTCATTCATTCATTCATTTATTCCTTCATTCAATATTCATTTACTTTTTTATACTGTTCTTCATATCTGTAATTCAAATACGTAGAAATCAAACAATGATATGACTGTAATTAAAACAAAACACAGGAAAAAAGACCATGTGGATAAATACCAAATACATGTGTACAGCAAAGTCCAACAAGATTGTCTGTCACCCTTCCATTGGCTCACCAGCTCGGTTCAGTCATTGACTAGATCGCCATTCCCCTTTACTCACTCACTCACTTACTCACTACTCACTACTCACTCACAACCGCGTTCTAGCCACGACACAGACACACACATAAACACACACACACACATACACACACGTGCGCGCCTGCGCACGTATACACACACACGCGCACACATACTCATAATCACGCACACACACACACACACACACACACACACCACACAACATCCA
>JAPXFY010000023.1:56408063-56410563 GCA_030674185.1 Monoplex corrugatus
CAGTAATGTTTACAAGAGGCGCACACACGCTTGTAAAGTGTACATCATTTTATACAGAATATAAACATACACGGTTAAGTTAAAAGGACATTTTTTATGTTACAAATATATGTAGATAACTTCTAATCATTTAATAGAAAACATAAACATAAACATACACGGATTTGAATCAAAAGGACTTTTACAAGAGATCAACAGATTTCACCGGATATGATTTTACGTCTGAATATGTTTTTGTTTAATTGCATTTTAAAGTTTAACAGTGAGCATGTTTTTTTAACTGTTGTATTTTATCTTAACCTGGTTGTCGTTTTTGATGTGATGTTAGCCCTGATATGGCTCTAGTACTCGGCTGGACTATAAGCAACATGAACCTGGAAGTTGGTTAGTTAAAAGGACAACTGGAATTTTTAATGTCACAGATATATGTAGACAGCATCTCCCCTGAGTTTCCGCCTCTGAGTTTATAACTCTGTGGTTTGCACCGATCATAAATATGGCAACCATTTTTGTCATAGTCTTCAATCTCCATATCAGTTTTCCATTACCTATTTTTCCATGTGGTATTTTCTGATAAGGCATATCACAAAAGAACTTACATTTGGATGCCTTTTTTTTCGAATTTGCGTCCAAAATTGTATATTTTCCTAGAAGGATTATTAAATCAAATATTCAAGATTCAAGATTTTAAGATTTGTTTATTTGTCCTTTCCAAAACAACAAGAAAATTTGGTCTGCAGGCTTGCCAATGTCATATCATTGTACACACACACACACGCACACACACACACACACATACACACACACACACACACACACACACACACACACGCACGCACACGCATGCACACTCACACA
Source organism: Monoplex corrugatus (assembly GCA_030674185.1). NCBI lineage: Eukaryota > Metazoa > Mollusca > Gastropoda > Littorinimorpha > Ranellidae > Monoplex > Monoplex corrugatus. Next base: position 56,408,922 of record JAPXFY010000023.1, read on the forward strand.
CACACACACACACACACACACACACACACACACACACACACACACACACGCACCCTCACACACATACGCGCGGGCACGCACACACACGCACACATTCACTCACAAACATGCGCACACACACATTCATATGCAGACAGACGCGCGCGCGCACGCACACACACACACACACTCACATTCACACACACACACACACACACAATCATATGCAGACAGACGCACGCACGCACGCACGCACGCACGCACGCACACACACATACACACAGACATACAGCGATCATATATGTGTAAAGGCAATATATTTATAAAAGTTTCCCATCGCAGTTAGTAATCAAAACTTTTCAACCAAACCACCCACCCCCTCCCTCGTATACAGATACCCTGCATTGGATCTGTGTACATGTTTTCATCAGTACCAAACAGCACTATATTTTAAGGTCATCTGACATTTGCCCAGAAGATGCATTTTGATGTCATCAAATCTTAAAACACTTGACGTGCAAACACTTCTTTCAAAAACATGTTGGTCAGTACTGTCTTTTGTTTCCAAATAGAAGTTACAATAAGCATTGTTTACATATCCCATGGCAACAGTATATTCCTTGTTACTAAAACTCGCCTAACTGGACATCAAGTCTCAAGCTTTGTCTTCGTTTTGCCTCAGATCACAAAAAGCCCATGTCAACCATATCGCTGTCTTCATTTACAAGACATTCCTCTTCCGCATTCCTCCGAGACGGTTCTTTCAGTATAAGTAGTATCCCCACCTTCTGGTAATTATGTGCTGGAAATTTCCTCTTTTCTGTCACTCTCTTTGTTTCTGTCTTGTTCCTTTGCTTTCTGTCATTTCTTCCTATCATTTTCTGCCTTGCTGGTCCATTCACCTGTATAGGTCTTACGTGCTTTTTCGTAGGATTGATAATTGGGTACATATATTAAGTGCTTTTTTGGTTCTAGGGAAATGAGATATGCGGAAGCAATTTTAGGTAATTTAAGCCTGTTTTTACATACGTTTTAGTGTCCTTAGTTATGTTTAAATTTGTATTCAGATATGTTATTTAAATCCTCCGTGTGATAAATTGGATGGAATGGTCAACGCCAGGGGCATCTCCTCAGATTATGTGCGGGAATGCATTGATACGTGTACTTAATTATCTTTTTTTTTTTTCTTTCCTGTTGAAGTATTGTGCATGTTTTGAAATGGTTATAGCCCTGATATGGTTTTGCGCAGTCAGCTCACAAAAATAATAATAACAATCTAATCTGCACCTTGCACGATGTAAACACCAGTGTTATCTATTCCATGTAGGAAATGGCGTGTATTGAAATGTGATGAAAAATACATGTAATAAATAGATACAAATTTCTTTGTCATTGTATAACATTTCTCCTCGCACATTTATATCTCATATTTTCTTTTATTTTAATATATCTTTATGAGTGGCTTATTTGCTTTGCTTTCTTTAAAACAATTTTCTCGTCCACGTATATATTTTTTCCCATATATTTATGCCTCGATTTTTCATGTTATCGTTTCATTATGAATCGATTTTTTTGCTGTACTTCTTTGTTTCTTTTTTTTAAGACTGTTTATTTTATTGATTTATGCCTCAGGTTTTCACTTTATCGTTTCGTTATGAATCGA
>JAPXFY010000023.1:56430563-56438063 GCA_030674185.1 Monoplex corrugatus
TAATTACAATATTTATATAGCGCAAAATCTTGATAAAATCAAATCTAAGCGCTGAAGCAGACACACACGCACGCACGCACGCACGCACGCACGCACGCACGCACGCACGCACACACACACACACACGCACGCACGCACACACACACACACACACACACACACAACATACACACACACACACGCATGGCTACGAAGAACAACATTTATCGTAAATTTTTTAAAGTGTTTGCATCTCAGAGGATTGTGGCAAAAGATAGATGAATTGCTGAGGTCAAAATGTGCCACTAGTGCAAATATCGGATCATTTCAAAAAGCATAATCGTACTTGGTACTTACGAAACTCTATGTACACATATTCATATTTGATTTAATAATCTTTCAAAGAAAATGTATGTTTATAAAAGCAAATCACTAAGCAATATAACAAACAGCATTTTTCATGAGATGTCATACCACGAAATACCACACAGAAAAATGTAACGCAAAACAGAAGTGGATTTAACATACTTTGAGGGAAGAATGGTTGCCATACCTAGCCCTAGTTTTAGATGAAGTTTGATATGACCCTTTAGTTGTTTACGACATATACAAACATGTTCTGCTTGCATATGAACAACGTGTGTTTGTGTGTACATTTATATTAAGTATTGTTTAAGTTCCTGTACTTAGGAAACTCGCCTCTGAGTGTAACAGCACAGTAATATTTAATGATAATGAGAAGCATATGGCCAAGCTTGCTGGGAAGCAAGCTTGTAAGAGCTCTGCAGTTTACAGAAAACAGCACACATGAACATATGTCAACAACAATGATACAGGCATGATATGACACAACAAAGACCAGAAAAGAACAATATCGTACGCGTACGGTACAACACTTCTCCATATGAACACACACACAAACACACAAACACACACACGCACACACACACAAACCACACACACACACACACACACACACACACATTCCCCCACCACACATTCTCTCTCCTCTCTCTCTCTCTTCTCTCCCTCTCTCACACACACACACACAGCACACGCACACTCACACACATCCAACACACACACTCTCTCTCTTTCTCTCTAAAACACTCTCTCTCTGTGTCTCTCTGTCTCTGCTCTGTCTCTCTCTCTCTCTCTCCACACACACACACACACACTAACTCACATACACACACTTAAACATACACATGCAGAGAGAGAGAGAGAGAGAGAGGGAGGGAGAGAGAGACAGAGAGAGAGAGACAGACAGAGACAGACAGAGACAGAGACAGACAGACAGAGAGACAGAGACAGAGACAGAGACAGAGACAGACAGACAGACAAACAAACAAACAAACAAACACACAGACAAACACGTACGTTTGCACGTTAACACGCACACGTAAAAGAGACACAATTACCTACACAGAGACTTTATAATGGCGAGGGTACACACACACACACAGACGCAGCTTTGCCAACAAATCGATCAAACATACATAACAGAAAAGATTATCTCACCCAACCTATCTTATGGAGAACAACAGGGCGAACGGGAGAAAAGGAGAAAGAGACCAACTAGTGATAGTAACTGCTTAAAGAGATACGTTTCAAGATATTAATCAAAATTTAATACATCCCTTGTGTCATGCAGCCCGTCGTCGTTAAAGTCAGACGGTGAGATGCCGATGATGGTTTGACACCCGGGCACAAATTAAACCTAACAAGGTGACCCCGGAAAACTGTTACCCCTTGCCGCTTATCCCCAGACAAAATTATGGCAAAACCGTGACGCCAGTTACTTTTTGAAACGTCAGCTGTGCATGTAACGCATGTAAAATTTTTGTTAGGGCAAAAAGGCCGTGAGTTTTAAGTTCTGAATTAGTTCCAGAGGGATTGATTGCATTCAGAGAGTCCCATAATTTATGCGCTCCATCCAAAAAAAAGTTTCTTTGTTTTATCTCCCCCCCCCACCCCCACCCCTGCTCCACCATCCTCCACTCTTTTCTTTCTTTTTTTTTTTTTGGTCCTTTTTTTCCCCTATTTTCTTTTTTCGCTTTTTTTTTTTTACATAACAGACAAAGAAAGCGAAAGAGAGAGAGAGACAGACAGACAGACACACAGACACACAGACACACAGACACACAGACACACAGACACACAGATAGCCAGACAGACAGATAGATAGACAGACAGACAGAGACAGAGATACAGAGACAGACAGAGACAGAGATACAGAGACAAACAGAGACAGACAGAGACAGACAGACAAAGACAGAGAGAAGCAGGAACAAAAGAGTTAATAAGTTTCAGAGTATTCATCAAACAATGTCTTTGTGTCATGCATATATGCACACACTGTCATTAAAGTCAGACGGTGAGATGCCGATGATGGTTTAACACCCGGACAAAAATTAAACCTAACAAGAAGACCCCGGAAAACTGTTACCGCTTGCCACTTGCCCCCAGACAAAATTATGGCAAAACATGACGCCAATTGCTGACGTTTGAATAAGGCCAGCTCTTCTTAAGAAACGTATAAACTTTATCAAGGGGGAAAAACTATGTGTGCTCACTTCTCAATTAGCTCCATATGGAGTCATCGCACTCGAAAATTTCCATATGCGCTTCATAAGAACATGTCAATAATCAGTGGACACTACTTGAGTCAGTAATAGAAACCTATGCACATACACACGCACACATACAGACACACAGTCACCACACAGGCACATATACAGACACACACACGCGCGCGCGCGCGCACGTACAAACACACACACACACACACACGCACAGATTCATACACAAACACACACACAGTCACACACATTCACACACAAATCACACACAATCATACACATACACACACACAAATCACTCACACACAAATCACTCACACATATCCAAAACTCGTTCCCTTTCAGTATCTGAATATTCTCCGTGTTTTACAAGGATTTTTACACAAAAAGATTGTACCTTTGGATCTAGATTATTTCTTCCTCTCTCTCTCTCTCTCTCTCTCTCTCTCTCTCTCTCTCTCTCTCTCTCTCTCTCTCTCTCTCTTTCTCTCTGTCTCTGTCTCTGTCTCTGTCTGTCTCTCTCTCTCTCTGTCTCTGTTTCTGTCTGTCTGTCTCTGTCTGTCTGTCTCTCTTCCCATATATATGTATACACACACACACATATACATACATACACACACATACATATATACATATATATATATATATATATATATATATATATATGTGTGTGTGTGTGTGTGTGTGTGTGTGTGTGTGTGTGTGTGTGTGTGTGGATGTATACATACATTATATACATATATGTGTGTGTGTGTGTTATCTATCTAGCTGTTTATCTCTCTCTCTCTCTCTCTCTCTCTCTCTCTCTATATATATATATATATATATATATATATATATATATATATGTATGTATATGAATATATGTGTGTGTACACATATATGTACACAGCGAGCGGTGGAAAGAGAAGGACGGAAAGAGAGAGAGTAGGGGAGGAGGACGAGGAGGACGAGGAGGAGGAGGAGGGGAGAAAGAGAGAGAGAGAGAGAGAGAGAGAGAGAGAGAGAGAGAGAGAGAGAGAGAGAGAGAGCAGAAACTGAAATTAACTTCAGAGACAGACAGAAAGAGAAACAACCAGACCAACAAAATGATGATCAAGAAAGAAAACAAAGAGAACAATTGAAAGCAAACAGAAAGAGACACACGAAGAGGAAGAAATGAAATGAAGAAAAGACAAAAGGCAAGAAGAAAGAAGAAGAAGAAGAAGAAGAAGAAGAAGAAGAAGAAGAAGAAGAAGAAGAAGAAGAAGAAGAAGAAGAAGAAGAAGAAGAAGAAGAAGAAGAAGAAGAAGAAGAAGAAGAAAGCCAGCTAGATAATTATACAGGAAAACAACAGAAGAAGCGAAATAATTCTGAATAATTACACAGGAACTAGAAAATCAAACCAGCTAAATGACATAATACAAACACGTAAAGCCAGCGAAATAATTATACATAAACTCAGAAGAAAAGGCCAAAGAAACAATTATCTATATATAAACACTGAAGAAAAGCCAGCGGATAGTTACAGACAAACCAGAAGAAAACGTCAGCGAAATAATTATACATAAATACAGAAGAAAACATCAGCGAAATAATTTGACATAAACACAGAAGATAACGCCGGCGAAATAATTGTATATAGATACAGAAGAAAATGTCAACGAAGCAATTGTACATAAACACAGCAGAAAATGCCAGGGATATAATTATACATAATTATACATAAACACAGAAGAAAACTTCAGCGAAATAATTATTCATAAACACAGAAAAGGTCAGCGAAACAATAATACATAAACACAGAAGAAAATGTCAGCGAAATAGATATGCATAAACAGTAAAAAAAAAATTTTAAAAACGTGACCGAATAATTATACATAAACACAAAACAAGAGGCCAACGAAACAATTATCTATACATAAGCATAGAAGAAAAAGCCAACGGAATAATTATACATTAACACAGAAGAAAACGCAGGCGAAATGCCTAAATAATTATACATATGAACAACAGAAAAACAACGGATAAATAGTTATACATTAACACAGACGCCCGCATCGGCTAACGAATTATACATAGACACAGAACAAGAAGCCAGCGAAATAATTATACATAAACACAGAAGAAAAGGCCAGCGAAATAATTATACGTAAAAACAGAAGAAAATGTCAGCAAAATAATTATGCATAAACACAGAACAAAACGCCAGCGCAATAATTATACATAAACACTGAAGTCCACATCGGCTGACCAATTACAGATGAACACAGAAGAAGCCAGCAAAATAATTATACATATGCACAGAAGAAAACGCCAGCAAAATAATTATACATAAAAACAGAAGATAACGCCAGCAAAATAATTCTACATACACACAGAACAAATGCCAGAGAAAAAATTATACATAAACAGAAAAAAAAAACGCCAACGAGATAATTATACATACAGATAATTACACACAAAATAGAAAATAACGCCAAAGAAACAACTATACATAAACAGAAAACACAAACCAATGAAATAATTATACATAAACACAGGACAAACAAAGGCTAATCGGTTACACATAAATACACAAGAAGCCAGTAAAATAATTATACATAAACACAGAAGAAAAGACGAACAAAACAATTATACATAAAACAGAAGAAAACACCGCCCACTGGCTAAATAATTATACAAAAGCACAAAACAAAAGGCCAGCGAAATAATTACACATGCATACAGAACAAAAGGCCAGCGAAGTAATTATACATAACAAATCACAAATAATTATACATAAAACAGAAGAATACACCGCCCACCGGCTAGATCTAGATAATTATACAAAAGCACAGAACAAAAGGCCAGCGAAACAATTATACATGAACACAAAACAAAAGTCCAGCAGAATAATCATGCTAAACACAGAACAAAGCACCTGCGAAATAATTATACATGTATACAGAACAAAAGGCCAGCGAAGTAATTATACATAAACAAATAACAAAAGGTCAGAGAAATAATTAACATAAACACAGAACAAAGCGTCTGCGAAATAATTATACATGTATACAGAACAAAAGGCCAGGAAATAATTATACATAAACAAATAACAAAAGGTCAGAGAAATAATTAACATAAACACAGAACAAAACGCAAGCGAAATAGCTGTACATAGATACAAAACAAAAAGCCAACGAAATAATCATACATATAATTATACAAAAAAGGCCAGCAAAATAATTATACATGAACACAAGACAAAACAATAGCTAAATAGTTATACACAGAAACAAAAAGAAAACAACAGCTAGTTATACATAAACACACAAGACCACATCGGCTAACTAATTATACACAAACACAAAGGAAGAAGCCAGTAAAATGATTATACATAAGCACAGAAGAAAAAGCCAGCAAAATAATTATACATAAAAACAGAAAGAAACACAGGATAAATAATTATACATAAACACGGAACAAAAAAACAGCGAAATATAAATACATAAACATACAAAAAACGAGAGCAAAACAATTATACAGAAATAAGAAAAAAAATTCCAGCGAAATGATTATAAACATAGAACAAAAGAGCAGCGAAATAATTATACATACACACAGAACAAAAGACCAGCGAAATAATTATACATACACACAGAACAAAAGACCAGCGAAATAATTATACATACACACAGAACAAAAGGCCAGCGAAATAATTATACATACACACAGAACAAAAGGCCAGCGAAATAATTATACATACACACAGAACAAAAGGCCAGCTAAATAATTACACATAAGCACAGAAGAAGCCAGCTAAATAATTACACATAAGAACAGAAGAAGCCAGCTAAATAATTACACATAAGAACAGAAGAAGCCAGCTAAATAATTACACATAAGAACAGAAGAAGCCAGCTAAATAATTACACATAAGCACAGAAGAAGCCAGCTAAATAATTACACATCAGCACAGAAGAAGCCAGCTAAATAATTACACATAAGCACAGAAGAAGCCAGCTAAATAATTACACATAAGCACAGAAGAAGCCAGCTAAATAATTACACATAAGCACAGAAGAAGCCAGCTAAATAATTACACATAAGAACAGAAGAAGCCAGCTAAATAATTACACATAAGAACAGAAGAAGCCAGCTAAATAATTACACATAAGAACAGAAGAAGCCAGCTAAATAATTACACATAAGAACAGAAGAAGCCAGCTAAATAATTACACATAAGAACAGAAGAAGCCAGCTAAATAATTACACATAAGAACAGAAGAAGCCAGCTAAATAATTACACATAAGAACAGAAGAAGCCAGCTAAATAATTACACATAAGCACAGAAGAAGCCAGCTAAATAATTACACATAAGCACAGAAGAAGCCAGCTAAATAATTACACATAAGAACAGAAGAAGCCAGCTAATTACAGTGGAGTCCATTAATAACGACAACTGTAATAACGAGAACACTGTAGTAACGAGACATTTTTCAATCCTCGTTTTTTATCCTTCTTAATCTTTAAGAATAAACCATTGGGTTTAACGAGAGTTAGTGGATAATCATCTCGGTAATAACGAGAGATTTTCTATCCTTCCTGGTCACAAAAGTTCTCGCCACTCGCCCCACCCCCACCTCGTCGTCAAGTTCCCGGTAGGGCACATCTCGTGGTGGCCGGTAACAAAGAAAAACAACGAAAGGCGCGTCCTTGTGCGGTGTGTAATCTCCTCTCCCCCAGAATCAAGGGACACTATCGATTAATTATGAACACATCGACGGCGCCGGTGCCAAGATTATTTCCCTTTGTTTCCCATGGTAAATTCGTCATTTGGGAATAACGAGAACTCGGCAATAGCGAGAAAATGTGCCTGGGCCATCCGCTCTCGCTATAACAGAGTTTCACTGTAATTACACATAAGCACAGAAGAAGCCAGCTAAATTATTATACGTAAATACAGGAAAAGAAAAC
>JAPXFY010000023.1:56450563-56460563 GCA_030674185.1 Monoplex corrugatus
CTACGTTGTTGATACTAGTGACACTTCCTTACCCAAACATATTATCTTCTACGTTGTTGATGTTAGTGGCACTTCTTACCCAAACATATTATATTCTACGTTGTTGATACTAGTGACACTTCCTTACCCAAACATATTATCTTCTACGTTGTTGATACTAGTGACACTTCCTTACCCAAATATATTATCTTCTACGTTGTTGATACTAGTGACACTTCCTTACCCAAATATATTATCTTCTACGTTGTTGGTGTTAGTGGCACTTCCTTACCCAAACATATTATCTTCTACGTTGTTGGTGTTAGTGATACTTCCTTACCCATTCATATTATCTTCTACGTTGTTGATACTAGTGACTCTTCCTTACTCAAACATATTCACTTATCAGGTCAGTGGCTGTGGTGTAGTGGTTAACGCATTTGACTACCGACTGGAAGGGTTTTTTGTTGTTGTTGTTATATATATATATATATAAGACAGACAGACAGACAGACACAGAGAGACAGAGACAGAGAGAGACAGAGAGAGACAGAGACAGAGACAGAGACAGACAGACAGAAACAGACAGACAGACAGACAGACAGACAGAAACAGAACCAGAGACAGAGACAAAGACACAGACACAAAGACAGACAGACACACAGACACACAGAGAGAGACAAACGAGAAAAAAAATACAGACAAAATATATATATAAGATGATCGCACTCAGGGAGGTTACTTTGGTGCTCACCTTTTTCCCCCTTTCCATTTTCTACGCCACATTAATAGCCACAGAAGCTGGCACAGTTTTGTTGTTATTGTTTGTTGTTGTTGCATTTTTTTCATACTTTTTTTTACAATGTGATGATGATGATGCCAATGAGCATGATAATCATGATGCTATCGCAAGAGAATTGGTTTGTGTGTCCACCATGTATCGCAAGAGAAAGCGGTTTGGGTCCACCATGCATCGCAAGGGGGATTAGTTTGGGGATGGGAATGAACAATTGGGATGATTAAGAAGAGTTGGGCTATGGAATTCCATCTAGAATTGAGACTGCGTGACAGGATTGCACTCTACGCTGACTATCATAATGTATCCTGGCGTAAACAACTGGAAGGTTCTGGGTTCAAATCCCCATCAATCCTTTCAAAAATAATCGTGGGATTTTTCGGCACCAGCCGGTTCCTACCAAAAGTTGAGCATGCTATGGGCTCATTGGCAAGACTTGGACCACACATTCGAGTCTCATATACTTCGTCGATGTGTCATTGAGGGTCCTGTTCAAATCTTCCGACCAGTACCGCAGGTTTCTGTAGCTCTCGGGCCTGGTTGACGCCAGGATACGTTTTAATAGTCAGGGTAGAATAAAGCACTGTCACACAGTCTTAACTCTAGATGGAGCTCCACAGCATTTTGATCATCATCCTCACTGTCACCATCACCATCATCGCATTGGACAAAAAAATGGGCTGGTATCTGTGGCTATTAGGGTGGTGTAGAAAAGAAAATAGGACCGTGAACATCAAATCAACCTAAGCGCAATAATCCTAGAAATGAACAGAAAAGAAAAGAGTTTAAGCTGAGTTTCTGTTTCAGTTTTAGTTTCAGTTTCTCAAGACGACGTCTCCGCGCTCGGAACGAATTCCATATGCACTAACGTCAGAGTTTAAGTTGATCTTCGGTGTTATCAGTACTAGTGGTACTTCAAGCTCATTATGTAAAAGCCTGTGTTGAAAATGATAATGTCTTGCATATGTCTCGGAGTTTCAGTCTTTGATGGAACTGATTCTGCTTTCCTCGTAGTATCTTTCCTTTCGCTTGTTTTTAAAACATTTCAAAAATTAAGTGCTCCCATAACTCCACTGGTTACAGTGACAGACTAATAATCCTGGAGGTTGTGAGTTTGAAACTCTTTGCGCGCCATCAGGTTTTAGGGTGTGTGTATGTGTGTGTTTGTGTTTGTGTTTGTGTGTTTGTGTGTTTGTGTGTTTGTGTGTTTGTGTGTGTGTGTGTTTGTGTGTGTGTGTTTGTGTGTATGTATGTGTGTGTGTGCACGCGTGCACACGCGCGCTTTTATGCGTGCGTGTGCTTGTATGACAGAAAGAAAGAGCAAGAGATTCGGAGAGAACGGGAGAGAGAGGGTTAAAAGAGAGACGGTGTAGATGTGAGTGAGTATATACATGTATATATATATATATATATATATATATATATATACATATATATATATATAAATGTATATACATATATGTATATATATATAGATATATATATATGTATGTGTGTGTGTGTGTGTAATTGTGTGTGTGTGTGTGTGTGTGTGTATGTGTGTGTGTGTGTATGTGTGTGTATGTGTGTGTGTGTGTGTGTGTGTGTGTGTGTGTGTGTGTGTGTGTGTGTGGTGTGTGTGTGTGGATTGTCTGAAAGAAAGAGAGACATAAGCAGAAACACAAAGAAAGAATGAAAAGAGAAAAAAGAAAAGAGAGAGAGACAGAGACAGAGACAGACAAACAGACAGACAGACAGAAACAGAGACAAAGACAAAGACATAGACATAAAGACAGACAGACAGACAGACACGCAGACAGACACACAGACAGAGACAAACGAGAGAAAAAAAAACAAACAGACAAAACGAAACAAGGAGCGTTAAAACGCCACACCATAAAATATTAATAACGAGGCAGGTTATGGCAGGTTCCTATTTGCATAATGTCATGACACCGTGTCGGAGCGCACGTCAAGTCAAAAACGACAGGACAGTGGTAGGAGTCGCCAACAGGTTTTTATTATCATCATGATGTGGCTCACATGGGTGGATGATGATGAGCTATACCGAATGATGGATGGTGGTGATGGTGGTGGTGGTTATGGTGGTGGTGGTGGTGGTGGGGGTGGCTATGATGGATGGTGATGATGTGGCAGTGGTGGTGATGGTGGTGGTGGTGGTTGTATGGTGGTGGCAGTAGTGGTTGTATGGTGGTGGTGGTGATGATGGTGAAGGTTGTATGGTAGTGGTAGTGGTGGTTGTATGGTGTTGATAGTGTTGGATGTATGGGGGTGGGGGTGTTTGTATGGTGGTCGTGGTGGTAGTTGATTGGTGGTGGTGGTGGTGGTGGTGGTGGTTTTGCTGGTGGTGTGTTATGGTTGGTGGTGATGACGGCTTGTGATGCTGGTGGTGATGGTTGGTGCTGGTAGTGGTAATGAAAGTGGGGGCGGTGTGCTATGGTGAATGGTGGTGGTGGTGGCAGTGATAGCGGTTGTGTGGTGGTAGTGGTGGTATGGTGGTGGTGGTTGTACGGTGGTGGTGGTGGTGGTGGTTGTATGGTGGTGGTGGTGGTTGTATGGTGGTGGTGGTGGTTGTATGGTGGTGGTGGTGGTTGTATGGCGGTGGTGGTGGTTGTATGGTGGTGGTGGTGGTGTATGGTGGTGGTGGTTGTATGGTGGTGGTGGTTGTATGGTGGTGGTGGTTATATGGTGGTGGTGGTTATATGGTGGTGGTGGTTGATGGGTGTGGTTGTATGTGGTGGTGGTGAGGTGGTGGTGGTGTATGGGTGGTGGGTGGTGGTGGTGGTGTGTATGGTGGTGGTGGTTGTATGGTGGTGGGGGTTGTGGTGGTGGTGGTTGTATGGTGGTGGGTTGTATGGTGGTGGGGTGTTGGGGTGGTGGTGTATGGTGGTGGGTGGTTGTATGGTGGTGGTGGTGGTGGTATGGTGGTGGTGGTGGTTGTATGGTGGTGGTGGTTGTATGGTGGGGTGGTTGTATGGTGGTGGTGGTTTAGGGTGGGGTTGATTGGTGGTGGGTGTGTTGGTGGGTGGTGTGGTGGTGGTGGTGTATGGTGGGGTGGTGGTGTATGGTGGGTGGGTGGTGTGGTATGGTGGGTGGTGTTGGGGTGTTGGTGGTGGTGGGTGGTGTGTGGGTATGGTGGTGGTGTTGTGGTGGTGGGAGGTGGGGGTTGATGGTGGTGGTGGTTGGGTGGTGGTGGTAGGTGGTGGTGGTTTATGGGTGGTGTGTGGTGTGGGGGTGGTGATGGTGGTGGTGGTTGTATGGTGGTGGTTGTATGGTGGTGGTGGTGGGGTTGGTATGGTGGTGGTGGTGTGGTGGTGGTTGATGGTGGTGGTGGTGATGGTGGTGGTGGTGGTTGTGATGGTGGTGGTGGTGGTGGTGGTGGTGGTGGTGTGGTGGTGGGTATGGTGGGTGGTGGTTGATGGTGGTGGTGTGGTGTGGTTGGGTTGGGGTGGTAGGTGGTGTGGTTTATGGTGGTGGTTGTATGGTGGTGGTGTGGTGTGGTTGTATGGTGGTGGTGTGTATGTGGTGGGTGGTTGGTTGGTGGTGTGGTGGTGTATGGTGGTGTGGTGGTGGTTGATGGTGTGGTGGTGGTGGTTGTATTGGTGGTGGTGGTGGTGGTTGTGTGGTGTGGTTGGGGTGGTGTATGTGTGGTGGGGTGTGTGTGTATGGGTGGTTGTGTGGTGGTTGTTATGGTGGGTGGTGGTGTGTGGTGGGTTGTATGGTGGGTGATGGGTGTAGGTGGGTGGTGGTGGTGGTTGTATGGTGGTGGTGGTGGTGGTTGATGTGGTGGTGGTGGTGGTTGTATGGTGGTGGTGGTGTTGGTTGATGTGGTGGTGTGTGTTGTGAATGTGTGGTGTGTGGTTGTATGTGGCTGGTATGTTGGTGTGGTTGGTGGTGGGTATGTAGGTGGGTGGTGGTGGTGTTGTGGCAGGTGGTGGTGATGGTGCGTGGTGGTATGGTGTGTGGTTGTAGGTGGTGATGTGGTGTGCTAGTGAATATGGTGATGATAGTGGCTGCGTCATGTTGTGGTGTGTGGGTGGTGTTTGTGGTTGTTGTGGCAGTTTATGGTATGTATGAGTCGTGGTTGTGGTGGTGGTGATGATGGTGATGGTTGGGGTGTGTGGTGAGTGGTCGGTGATAATAGGTATAGTGGTGGCTGGTGGTGTGGTGGTGGTGGTGGTGGTGATATGTGTGTGGGGTGGGTGGTGGTGGTGTAGTGGTGGTGGTGTGTGGTGGTTGGTGATGTTGTGTGTGGTGGTGATAGTGGTCGGTGATAGTAGGTATAGTAGTGGTGGCGGTGGTGATGGTGGTGGCAGTGTGCCATGGTGAATGTGGAGGTGGTGGTGATAGTGGTTGTGTGCTGGTGGTGGTGGTGGTGGTGGTTGTGGTGTAGTGGTGATGGTGGTGGTGGTGGTGGTGGTGTAGTGTTGGTGGTTGTAGTTGTGGTGTAGTGGTTATGGTGTTGATGTTGGCGGTGGTGGTTATGGTGTTGTGGTGGTGATGGTGGTGGCGATGTGCTATGGTGGCTGGTAATGGTGCTGGTAGTGATAGTAGTTGTGAGGTGTTGAATGTGGTAATGATGATGATGATGATGATGATGATGATGATGATGACGACGACGATGACGATGATGGTGGTGATGATGGTGGTTGTCGTTGGTTATGATGGTGCATTTGTATGATGGTGGCGACGTTGATGATGTGTAGAAGTCGTGGTTATGGTGCTGGTCGTTTGTGGTGTCGTTTGTAATGGTAATGATGGGAAGGGTGGAGATATGATGGTGGTGATAGTAGTGGTTGTGTCGTAATAAGGTGATAGGAGACAGGGAGAGGTAGTGGTGGTGGTGGTGGTGGTGATGATGATGATGATGACGATGATGATGATGATGACGATGACGACGACGACGACGACGACGGTAATGGTGGTTTGTTATGGTGCTGGCGTTGGTATTTGTGGTATAGTGGTTTGATGGTGGTGGTGGTGGTGGTGGTGGTGGTGGTGGTGTTGGCTGTGATGATGATGGTGGTAATAGTGTTGGTCGTCGTTGCGATGGCGCTGGGTTTTGGTGTTGTAGTTGGTGTTGTCGTTGATGGTGTGGTGATGATTATGGAGATGACGGGGGTGGGTGATGACGTGGTGATGGTGGTCAGAGAGGTGGTGGTGGTGGTCGTCGTAGTGATGGCGATGAGGAGGTGGTGTTAATTAATACTGGTGGTAATGCCAGGTGATGGTAGTGGTGATGGTGATGATGGTGGTGTGGTGGTAATGGTGGTGAGAAAGGTGGTGATGATGGTGGTGATGTTGGTGATGGTGGTGATGGTGGTGATGATGGTGGTGATGGTGGTGAGAAAGGTGGTGATGATGGTGGTGATGGTGGTGAGAAAGGTGGTGATGATGGTGATGATGGTGGTGATGGTGGTGAGAAAGGTGGTGATGATGGTGATGATGGTGGTGAGGGTGGTGGTGATGGTGGTCAGAAAGGTGGTGATGATGGTGGTGATGGTGGTGAGAAAGGTGGTGATGATGGTGGTGATGGTGGTGAGAAAGGTGGTGATGATGGTGGTGATGGTGCTCAGAAAGGTGGTGATGATGGTGGTGATGGTGGTGAGAAAGGTGGTGATGATGGTGGTGATGGTGGTGAGAAAGGTGGTGATGATGGTGGTGATGGTGGTGAGAAAGGTGGTGATGATGGTGGTGATGGTGCTCAGAAAGGTGGTGATGATGGTGGTGATGGTGGTGAGAAAGGTGGTGATGATGGTGGTGATGGTGGTCAGAAATGTGGTGATGATGGTGGTGATGGTGGTCAGAAAGGTTGTGATGATGGTGGTGATGGTGATCAGAGAGGTGGTGATGGTGGATGGTGGTGGTGATGGTGGTCAGAAAGGTGATGATGGTGGTGATGGTGGTCAGTGGTGGTGGTGGTGGTGGTGCGGCGATGAGGAGGCGGTGTTAATGCTGGTGGTAATGCCAGGTGATGGTGGTGGTAAATGGTGATGGAGATGGTGCTGGTGATGAATATGGTGATGGTTGCATGTCCAGCCAGTGGTGATGGTGGTGATAATGATGGTGATGACGTGCTGGTGTTAATGCTGGTGGTAGTGCCGGGTGATGATGATGGTGGTAATGGTGGTGGTGATGGAGAAGGTGATGGTAGCATGTCCAACAGATTGCTGCAACATCCTTTCCTGGAAAATCTACTCTTGTTTATCCCTCCTTGAGGCTGTTGTCTCTGATTACATCCGAAACTGGTTGTATTAGTCCTAACCCTTTTATCCTTGCCTATACATCCAACCCGTGACATCATTACCAATTCATCCGTCTACTGCGGCCTTTCCATTCTATAATTGTTATCAGTATCAATCCATGTACTACTGCTACCCATACCTGTCCTTTCTACGATTTTTATCGAAGCCAATCCATCCTATCGCTGTTATCCATACCAATCCATTCTCTCACTGTTATTTCATTCTCTCACTGTTATCTCTATCCATCCATTCTGTCACTGTTATCCATTCCCATCCAGTTTATCACTGTTGTCCATATCTAAGCAATTTATCACTGATATATATATCTATATATATATATATATATATATATATATATAGATAGATAGATAGATAGATAGATAGATAGATATGTGTGTGTGTGTATAGATATGTGTGTGTGCGCGCGCGCGTGTGTGGTGTGTGTGTGTGTGTGTGTGTGTGTGTGTGTGTGTGTGTGTCCATTCTATCACTGTTATTATCTATACCTGTCCATTCTATTTCTCTTATCCATATCCACTCATTCTACCTCTCTATCAGTAAGCTTTCTATCCTATTGTGTATCATTGTTATCCCTAGGCTATCCATACCACCATTGTTATTCTCATTGTGGTGTCAATAGCCCCATGACACACATACTATCCACAGCCTATAATTTCTGGCACTTCTATCCACACTTATCCAGTTTAGCACTGCTATTCACACTTATCCAACCTGGTATTACTATCGACACATATCCACATGGCACTGCTATCTACACTTATCAAACATGACAGTGCTATCCACGATTATCAAACTGGCACTGCTATCCACTCTTATCCAGCCTGACCCTGCTATCCACACTTATCCAACCTGACACTGCTATTCACAGTTATGTAGCCTGGCATTTCTATTCACACTTATCCAACCTGGCAGTGCTGTCCACACTTATTCAACCTGGCACTGCTATCCACACTTATCAATCCTGACACTGCTATCCACACTTATCCAAGCTGGTACACTTATCCACACTTATCCGAATTGGCACTGCTATCCACACTTATCCAACCTGGCACTGCCATCCACACTTATCCAACTGGCACTGCTATCCACACTTATATAACCTGGCATTGCTATCCACACTTATCTAGCCGGGTATTGCTGTCCACACTTATCAAACTGGCACTACTATCCACATTTTTTCCAAACTGGCACTGCTACCCACATTTTTTCCAAACTGGCACTGCTATCCACACTTATCAAACTTGACACTGCTATCCACACTTATCTAACCTGGCACTGCTATCCACACTTATCAAACTTGACACTGCTATCCACACTTATCCAACCTGGCACTGCTATCCTCACTGATCCGATCCGGCACACTTATCTTCACTTATCCAACATGGCACTGATATCTTCATCAATCCAACCTGACACCGCTATCCACGCTTTTCCACACTTATCCAGCCCAGCACTGCTATCCACACTGATCCAACTTGGCACTGCTATCCACAATTATCAGTCCTAGTACCGCCATTCTCCCTGCCCTCCTCCCTCCCTCCCTCCCTCCCAAAAGCTATCCAAGCCTATCAGCATCACAGGGCTCATTGGCAGCCAGTGCAGTAATCAGCAAGACATAGTTGGGCGGCATTCCTGCTTGTCACATTCCCTCCCAATTCCCGCCCGGCCCCGCATAGCGTTTGGCAGGCAAGGGGCACATACCGTAGTCCCGTAACTGAAGCCTTGGCTCATTCCTAGCGGCCCCTGTCACCCTCTCACCAGCTCCGCACAGTTACCGGCGAGCGCACGTGCAGCTCGGTACCGACTGTCTGAGAATGACTTTTATGTAGGTCACATGTGCGTTACTCCGCCGCGAGCGCATAAAACTGCTGGTTGCTGGTTCTGAGAATGGCTGTTTTTTATTTGTTTGTTTTTGTTTTGTTTGTTTTTATGTTCTGTTATGTCAATTATAGAAAGAAGGGAACTGCTTGTGTTTTGTTTGTGTTTAGAATTCATATGTGAGGTTATGTATCCTTAGGAGAATTCTGGTCAAAATGACAACTGCTTATGTTTATCTTAAGTATATGTTGCTGCGTTTTTGTTTTTCATCACCTCACGCGAATTTCAGTAAGAAGGCAACTGCTTTGTTTTCATTTAGAATTCGTTAATGTGTGTGGGGGCGGGGGTGGGGTAGGGGGTGGGGGGGGGGGGGTTGTGTGTGTGTGTTTTTGTTTTTTGTTTTGTTTTGGTCACCCCATTGTGAAAGATAGTAAGAAAGCAACTGCTTCTGTTTTCGTGTTAGAATGGGTTAATCTGTTTTTGTTTTTCCTCGCCACATGTGAATTATAGTAAGAAGGCAACTGCTTCTGTTTTCATTTAGTTTTGTTGTTGTTGTTGTTGTTGTTGTTTGTTTGTTTGTTTGTTTGATACTCTATGTGAATTCCAGAAAGAAAGCAACTGCTTATGTTTTCATTTAGAACTTTTTTGTCTCCCAGTGTGAATTCTAGAATGCAGGCAACTGCTTGTGTTTTCATTTAAAATTGGTTACAGTTTTTTTGTTTTTGTTTTTTTGTTTTGTTTTTTGTCACCCCCACGTGAATTCTGGAAGCTGTGTTTTTGTTTCGTTACGTTCGTCACAATGAACGTTCTGTGTGATGACAGACGCATTAGTAATCAAGTGGGTAAACGTTAGTCTTACAGTCACAAAGTCCTGGGTTCAGTCCGCCAAGTCAACACCACTTAGTGGAGTGGAAAAGAATGGAGATTTTCTTCCAATCTCCCCCTCCTCAACACGTGTGCAGATGTGCTGCCAGTGCCTAAGTTCCCTTCGTCTGAACGCTCATGCATAATCACAATGTGTGTGCGCTCATTTATAATCACAATGTGTGTACGCTCATGCATAATCACAATGTGTGTGCGCTCATTTATAATCACAATGTGTGTACGCTCATTTATAATCACAATGTGTGTGCGCTCATTT
>JAPXFY010000023.1:56465563-56478063 GCA_030674185.1 Monoplex corrugatus
CCCTGCGACATGGCATTGGCGATCATGGACTTCCATATGTCTCTATCTCTTGTTGCCCCAAGCATCTCCTCCACCCTCCTCGTCCTTTTGTTTGTCCATCCATGATTGTCATGGGGAAAATACGATGGTGGTTTCCCGTTGCCTTCCATCGGTTTTTTTTTCAGGGTTAACTCCCTTAGCCTTTGAATATGCATAAAAATTGTCAGTTGCATGGACTCCAACCACAGAAGGTAAACACAGGAAAAGTTTTAACCCTTTGACTCCCTCGCCTTATCCATCAGTATCAGTATCCTACATTGTCAACCATGCTATCAAAGCAGAAACTTAACCGTTTGATTCGCTCCCCTATCCACCAGCTTCCTGCATGGTTCCCTCATCCGATCCACCAGCTTTCTGCAGGCATCTAGTGGATAGGGTAGGGGAGTCAAACGGTTCAGTTTTTGCAGTTAATGGATAAGATGCGGGAGTCAAAGGGTTAAAATACAGTACCTAAACAAAATCACAGTGACCAAAGAACCCATAGGCATCACGCATACGGACACACGTGCACATACCTACAAACAGACTCACACACACACTCAAACACACACACACACCCAAACACCACACACACACACACACAACACACACACACACACACAACCAACACACAAACACACACACACCATAACAAAACACACACCACACACATACACACACACACACACAACCAACACACAACACACACACACACAACACACACAAACACACAACACAAACACACAGTCAGCAACACACGCAGTAACAGTGCACACACATACACACACACGCACACACACACACACACACACAAACACACACAACACAACAACACATGCACACCACACAAACACACACACATACACACACACACCACAACACACACACACAAACACACACAACACAACACAGCCACACACAAACACACACACATCACACACATCCACACACACACCACACCACACACATACAGAACCCCCCCCCACAACACACACAACAATACACACAATCATGGACGACACAGGGGAGAGCACAAGCCTGACCTTCCTGTTATTTCGTTACGGTCTGGACGTCAGCGTTTCCTGCATGTCGCGAATTTTAATTTATCATTTAATT
Source organism: Monoplex corrugatus (assembly GCA_030674185.1). Taxonomy (NCBI): domain Eukaryota; kingdom Metazoa; phylum Mollusca; class Gastropoda; order Littorinimorpha; family Ranellidae; genus Monoplex; species Monoplex corrugatus. The sequence goes on from JAPXFY010000023.1 coordinate 56,466,698, forward strand.
ATTAATTCCATAAATATCACCACAGTCACAGTGTGCATGTGTGTGTGTTTGGGTGGGCAGGTGAGAGCAAGTAGGAGAGACAGATAAACAGAATGGAAAAAGGAGAGAGTGAACGTGCGCGCACGAGAAAGAGACAGACAGACAGACAGACAGACAGAGACAGAGACAGAGAGAAGAGAAGAGAAGAGAGGAGAGAGACAGAGAGAGAAAAAAACACTGTGTATGCGAAAGAGAGATTACGAGAGAAAGAGAAGAGGGGGGGGGGGGGGTGCGAAAGGGAGAGAGAGAAAGAGACAGACAGACAGTCAGACAGACAGACAGGCAGTCAGGCAGACAAATACAATGTATATTCATACTAGTGTGTGTAGATATAGATCTATACAATGGAAAATAATGTCATGTTTGTGATAATGAACGATGATGTGTGTGTGTGTGTGTGTGTGTGTGTGTGTGTGTGTGTGTGTGTGTGTGTGTGTGTGTGTATGTGTGTGTGTGTGTGTAAGTGTCTGACTGTCTGTCTGTCTGTCTGTCTCTCTCTCTCTCTCTCTCTCTCTCTCTCTCTCTCTGTATGTGTGCGTATGTGTGTATGCGTGTGTATGTGTGTTTGTGGAGTCCGTGTACCTATGTCCCTGTGTGTGTGTTTGCATGTGTGTGTGTGTGTGTGTGTGTGTGTGTGTGTGTGTTGTGTGAGAGTGTGTGTATGTATGTATCAAAGAGAAGAAGACAGAGAGATACAGAAAAAGACAGGGAGAAGCAGACAGAGAAGGAGAGGAAGAGACAGGGGGGAGACAAACAGACAAAGAATCAGACAAAGAAAGAGAGAAAGAGAGAGAGAGAGAGAGAGAGAGAGAGAGAGAGAGAGAGAGAGAGAGAGAGAGAGAGAGAGAGAGAGAGATTGAAAGAAAAATCGCAACAGGTGTGATTACCATAAATTATCATAAAAGACCCTACTCCAATGTTACGAAACCTGAACAGAATGTTAATCAGTGTTGTGATGCAGCGAGGTCTATTCTCTATCTTTTTTCCCCTTTCCTTTTAACTCTGAACAATCATTGGGGCGCCGCAGATTCCTCCACCTATGCTGGTTGTGTGCCAAAACCTGGGTCCCTGCAAATGGTATCCGTGTCCATTTCGCAGTGTTGTCAGTCCATCATCATCTTTTGTGTTTTGTCTTGTTTCACCCTCTGTCTCCGTCCGTCAACAGTTCCCTGAAAGATTGATTTAGCAAGGCCATTGGATCTTGCTACTTGCTACATGGTCATATTGATTTAGCAAGGCCACTGGATCTTGCTACATGGTCATACCAATGTAGTTTTCCTTTCTTTACTGATGCCAGCAGATTTTCATATGGTCCTGTATGCTGTTTAATGGTTTGGCGCTTTAGTTCACAAGTGATATGATCAGTGTCTAGTGTGTAGTATGTTGCGATGAAACCTCATTTCCATCGCTTCCATTCGTCTCTCCAAATCCGTTGTGAGGATCCATGTTTCACACGCATACAGGAAGATGGAATATACCAGTGCACGTTACGAGCCTTATCTTGTGTTACATGGAGATGTTGTTGTCCTTCCATACAGGTTTCAGCCTGGACAGTGCTGATGTTGTCTTTACTGCCCTTGAGAGGGTTTCTGGTTTGGATCCCCCGTTGCTGATGATGGTGGATCCCACGGAAGTGATTTGTTGAACAGTTCCTAGCTTCAGTCCATGGACAGTCTATTTGTCACTCTTCCAAGTGCTCTTCTGGAATGAAGCTCTGTATCAGTTAGTAGTAGTCATAGTAGTAGCAGCAGCAGTAGTAGTAGTAGTAGTATCTTTAATTTTTAGTAGTAGTAGTAGTAGAACTAGTGCTAGTACTAGTAGCAGTAGTAGTAGTAGATTTTATTCGTATTTTTAGTAGTAGTAGTAATAGAAGTAGTGTTTACATGTTCATATTATTATTATTATTATCATTATTATGACTATTGTTAGTAGTAGTAGTAATAGTAGTAGTACCATTATTATTATTATCATTTTTATTATTATTACCATTATCATTGTTGTTGTTGTTAACTCACATATCATTATCATCAACATTATTGCTATTATGATTGTTATTGCATTATTATCATTACTTTTATTATTATTGCTATTATTATTATCATTACTGTAATTACTGTATTATTATTATTATTGTTATTATTATCGTTGTTGTTATTATCATTATCATTATTTATTTTTTTTGGAGGGGGGGGGGGAGGGGGAGTATCGGGGATCTTTGCTTTTCGTAGTTTGTTTGTTTTACTGTTTGAAACGTGGATTAAGACAATATGGAGTATGTGAGGAGTATTTAAAGGCTAGACAAAACACGAGAAACTCATAATATCGCACTTTGAAAAAATAACATCTATTCAAAGATAACTTTTTTTTCAAGTTTTCTGTCGTATTTGAGTGTGATTCCGTGTCACATTTCTCTCAGGCACTTCGCAAACAATAGCACCTGAGGTAATTAAAAAAAATCTCTCTCTCTCTCTCTCTCTCTCTCTCTCTCTCTCTCTCTCTCTCTCTCTCTCTCTCTCTGTCGGTTTCTTCTTCCATCTATCTCAAAAGACATCAAACACTTTCATTTTTATTTTTATTATCACTGCATTTTTCAAGCGTTCACATTTCTTTGGATACCAGTATCCCCCCCCCCCCCCCCCCCGTGGGGATGCCCGGGGCTCTTTCAGTATAAATAGTATCCCCATCTTCTGGAAATTCTGTAACAGAAATGTCCTCTTTTCTGTTATTCTTTTTGTTTCTGCCTTGCTCGTTTGCTTTCTGTCATTTCTTCCTATTATTTCCTGCTTTGCTTCTCCATTCAACTGTATGTGTTCGATAAAGTCTTACGTACTTCCTCTTAGGATTGATAATTGGGTACATATATTAAGCTCATTTTTGGCTCTAGGGAAATGATACATGTGGAAGCAATTTTAGGTGACCTTGCCCATTTTTATATACATTTAAGTGTCCTTAGTTACGTTTAAATTTGTATTCAGGAATGTTTTTTTTTAATCCCCTGCGCGTATAAATTGGACGGAGTAGTCAACGCCAGGGGCATCTCCTTAGATTATGTGCACAAATGCATTGATATGTGTACTTAATTTTTCGTTCCGATATGTGTACTTAATTAACTGTTCCTTTATTTTTTTTCTCCTGTTGAAGCAATGTGTGTGTATTGAAACGGTTGTAGCTCTGATATGGCTCTACGCAGTCGGCTGGGCTTTAAGCAACAATAAGAATAAAGAAAAATTATAAGGATACGAATATGCATGCTGTTTGCCCACACTGTGTAGGTTACAGATATCTCGCTGCACAGTCTGCATACTCCGTCTTCGGAGGGTGTGCATGCTGGGTGTTATTATGTTTCTATACGCTAATTATATTACTGGCAGGAATTACATGATCCATAACATGCATATTTTATATCCTACATACATATTCGCACGTCAGGGGTTTAGTCACTAGAAGGTCTGCAGACACGTCAGCATGGGAGATAGATAGGGGGAATCTCCACCTTTTACCCACCAGGCAGAGGTGTCTGGGAGGATCGAACCCAAGACCTCCCGACTGAAAGTCCAACGTTTACCCAAGCAAAAAGGGGGAAGGGGGCTGTTCATGCGCTGCATGACCCATTGGGACCCGGTCATCGACTACCTTGTACACAAGCTGACTAACAAGGTAGGGAGATGACAAACCGCCGGACATAATTCAAAACAAGAGTGACTGCCCGCGTTCAAGCAAACAGAAACTAGAAAAAACACGAAAAAAGAATAAGAACGCGTATTTAATACAACAAGACAAGACAGGCGCAAATTTTCGGCCAACTGACCTTTGTGTAATACCAAAGGAAATAAGAGGGAAGCAGGGAGAATTTTAAATATGTTCTGAGGAATGTTCTGAGCTTACAACTTTATGCTTTTGTGGCTGCGTCTATGCTAGCTGAATGGGTAACGCAAACTGTGTTGGATTTGAGAAATTCTACATGGGAGATAACTCCCGTGACTCTCAAGAGTTATGTTACCTAGTTCAACTGACCTTTGTCAAGCGTAAGATCACAAACAACCACCAGAGACAAAAATCAAGAGAAAAAGACTGAAACTTCCCTGCTGCTCCGTCCAAGGAGACTACATGTTTACCTATGGAAGTACTATTCTCTTTGTACACACAGCGCATATCAGCCAGGTACAGCTGAACATAAATTACAAAATTACCACTCTTTTCATTTTTCTCTGGGCCTTCATTTCTCTGTTAGGCAACCCACTCTGCCGTCAGCTCGCCCAGCCGTCAGGCTCAACTCCCCTGCCCATGATCTTAACACTCAGCAGTCAAAAGCTCCCAACATTATTTGACCAAAACCTCAGGGTCGGGGTGCACCGGTGGGAAATTCGTTCAATCGCAAAAGCGGCCGGACATGATGCTGTAGACATTGCCACTTTTTCTTTTCAACTAGGCTCAACATGCCCCTACAGCATTCTACATGTATATTGATAAATGTGAATGGCAGGGTTTGTTTGTTTCTTTTTTTCTTTTTATTTTATTTATTTATTTATTTATCTATTTATTTATTCATTTTTGTGAACACTAACCGAAAGCAACCACGTAATTCTTTAACACTGAAAGAAAATACACATCCTCCATCCTTCCATTTCCTTTCCTCCTCGCCCTAGTCCACCCTCTCCTTCATCGCTCCCACCTCTACTACCCATACCCCAGACAATTAAGTTTTAGCGTCTGTCATTTTTTCCCCTTTTCATTGTAGCGGTGTGCACGTGAGAAGCGAAAAAGGTGACGCCATGATTATCGCCGGGTCCGTAAATTGTGTCACTTCCGGTGTTGGCCATCATCAGAACACTGAGCATGCGCCAGCCTCCACCCCGACGCATCGTCAGGTGATATGCATCCGTTGTAGTCAAACCATAGCGACAGTACATTAATGCAGTAAGGACAGTCAGGAAATGGACGCAGATTATACACATTCATTTGAACTTCCTTATCTATGACTCTCAATTAAACTGATCGGCAAACTAACAAACTAAAAACTAACTAGCAACTAACTAACTAACTAACTAACCAACTAACTGACCGACTGACTGACTCACTCACTCACTAATTGACTGACAAACTAAGTAAATAATAAACTGAATAAAACTCCATACATGTACACCCAATACACGTACAGTACATACACGGTATACACACACTATAATGTGTAATACACACCGTACATAAAGTACACATACAGTACACACTCAGAGTACATACACAGTACACAAAGGCAGTGCACACACAGTACACACAGAATACACACACATTGCACACAGAATACACGCAGTGCATACACAACACACACACATTACACACACACACACAATACCCGTGCATTTTATTTACAATATACACACAATACACACAGTACACACACACACACACTACAGACACGCAGGTTACAACACAATAGTTGTTCGTCATGACTGATAATGCAGGAAGCTGGTAGATAGGGTGAGGGAATCAAAAGGTTAAAAGTTCTGCTTTGGCGCATGACCAATGATACGGAAAGCTGATGGATAGAGCGAGGCAATGAAAGGGTTAATTTTCAATTTTCCCATAATTACCTGAAACTGTAGAAAGCTTAAATAGGGTGAGGGTTCGTTGGCTCAGTTTTCCGCTTTGCTGTTATGACTGATGATGCAGGCAGCTGCAAGACAGGATGAAGAGGTGAAAAGTTTAATTTTCTACTTTGACATGAATCATGGATGACGATGTAGAAAACTGGTGGATAGAGTGAAGAAGTCGTCTGCAATCAAGAGTGGTAGTGTAGGAAGATGGTGGAGGGGGGTGGGGGAGAGAAGTGAAAGGGTTAAGCTTTTGCTTTGCTACCATGACTGATAATGCAGGAAGATGGTGGATGGAGGGAAGAAGTGAAAGGGTTAAGCTTTTGCTTTGCTACCATGACTGAAAATGCAGGAGGAAAATGGTGGATATGATGAGAGATTGAAAGGGTTAAGCTTTTGCTTTGTTACCATGACTCTTAATCCAGGAAAATGGTGGATAGGGGCAGGGATTGAAAGGGCTAAGTTTTTGCTTTGTTACCATGACTGATGACGCAGGAAGATGGTGAATAGGGGGAAGGAGATAAAGGGTTAAGCTTCCGCGTTGTTACCAAACTCGTAATGCAGGAAGATGATGGACAGGGGAAGGTGGTGAAAGGGTTAAGCTTCTGCTTTGCTACCACGACTTACAATACAGGAAGATGGTCGATAGGAGCAGGAATTGAAAGGGTTAAGCTTTTGCTTTGTTACCTTGACTGGCCATGCAGGAAGTTGGTGGTATGGTGAGGAAGAAAAATGATGAAAGGGGAGGGTGGGGCAGGGGAGGGGAGGGCTGTACAAGGACAGCGAAGAAGAGAAAGAGAATAGATTAAACCAAAAGGGAAAGTGGGTGAAGGATGGTAATAAATAACGTCCTTAAAAAGAGAAACCCAACAAAACAAATTTCAAGGCCGCGAGCGAAATTTACTGAGTTACTTGTGTGTGTGTGATGCTTCTGACACCAGCAACTCCGGTTGTTTACTGGGGAGGGAAAAAACAACAGCAACAACAACAAAACAGACAGACAAAGTACAAACATATGCACGAACAAAAATAGAGAGTGGTGATCATGGTGATACTGATTCTCTGTATATAAAGTGAAACGAATATTATCTGACATGGACTGCTTGCGCTACGCAAATGGAATTATTTATTGTTGTTGTTGTTGTTATTATTATTCTTATTCTTCTTATTATCATCATTATTATTGTTATTATTATTATTATTTTATTATTATCTTATTATTATTATTATTATTATTATTGTTATTATTATTATCAATACCACTGTATTTTCCAACGGTAGAAGTTATAAGCTATAGGCCATATATAACAAATATTTAAAAACTAGCGGTTCCAAGCATGCTCTATGTTTTCATGTTTCTAAAAGCCAACCACTCACATGACTCACATAAAAAAGGGAGAGAGGGACAGACAGAGAGGACAGAGATAGAGAGACAGAGACAGAGAGACAGAGACAGAGAGGACAGACAGACAGGCAGAAAAGACAGACCAGAAAACAGACAAAAGACAGAGAAAGAGACAGAAACACAAAGAGAGGAGAGAGAGAGAGACAGAGAGAGAGAGAAACAGAGACAGAGACAGAGAGACACAGAGAGAGACTGACAGACAGGACAAAATGTGAGAGAGAGAGAGAGACAGAGAAATACATACACAGAGAGAGACTGACAGACAGAAAGACAGAATGTGAGAGACAGATAGAGACAGACAGAGAGAGACAGAGAGATTGAGAGCAAGAACAAGAAGACATTTTATTTACGAAGATTGTTATTGTTATTTACGAGGGTATGTAATAAGCATTATGTATGCACACACACACACACACACACACACACACACACACACACACACACACACACACACACACACACACACACACACACACTCACACACACACACACACATACATACACACACACACACACACATATATATAATATATATATATAAATGTATGTAGTGTATGTGTATACACATAAATGTATCAACATATTTGTTACATATATATAAATGTATGTATATATATAATGTATATACATATATCATATATATATATATATATATTTAACCAGCCCTCGCCCAGAAAGGGTCTATATTACACTGTACTTAAGTTATACTTTAGACAACATACATACAAGGGGCAATCATTATACTTTCAGTCAAAAAAACTCATTTGAAGGGGAGGGAGAGAGAAAGAGAGAGACAGAACAACAACAACAACAACACAAAACAACAACAACAAAGTATACCCAAACAGGGTCACATTACCCTACGATGAATTATACATTAAAACAAAAAACCCACCAAACATCCCAACATGGCAAACAGTGAACGCTCGGTCAGAGAAATAGATTTGAAGTTTTTCTACAGCGTAGTTAAGCACTGTAAAATGTGCTTGTAATTGATCTGATTGCCAGGTAAGAGATAGTTAATCAATACAGGAGTTGCTCAATATAACAGTTCTTGAAAATTGTGAAACACAGATATGTTTGCATGTTTTCTGGAAGTGTGTTCCAGAGATGGCTCCTGAGTACTACAGGCTGGTTTTAAAGACGTTAATTCTTGAGAGGGGACGTTAATTTTTGTTTTGTTGCGTGTAAGATTTATAGACAAGGTGTTGTTGTTGTTTTGTTGTTGTTGTTGTTGTTTTTATCTGGAGCATATTTTCACGTATTATTTTGTGCACAAATAGTGCTTTGTTATACTAAAGTCTAAATATTAATGGTAACATGTTTAATCCTTACAGCTGGAGTCTATTATACTCGTGTTTTTTGTTGTTGTTGTTGTTGTTTTTTGTGGGTTTTTTTTTTTTTTTTTTTTTTGAGAACAAATTTTAAAGTTCGTTTATGGAGACTAATACCATAAGAGGTTTGAATACATTACCGCTGGCTGACTCCCGAAGGGTAGATGTGCTTAGTCTATTGATGATTGGATATTTCCGTGGAAGAGTACTTTTCTTGATTTCAGGTTTAAGAATGTCTTTATTTCAGACAATTGAAATAATTTTATTGAAATAGACTTACATGCCTTGCTTATAAGATTAGACAGGAAAGATTGTTATCTATTGTAAGACATGAAACGTTGTGAAAATTAACTTCTTCAACAATCTGTTTTTATATGAATTGAGAGAGAGCGAGAGAGGGAGCGAGTGAACGAGTGAGCAAGAGAAAGAGAGAGACAGTCAGACAGACAGACAGAGATAAACAGAGACAGAGAAAAAGAGAGACAGAGAAAAGAAGAGAGAGCGAGAGAGAGAGAGAGAGAGAAGAGACAGACAGACAGACACAGACACAGACACAGAGACAGAGAGACAGAAAGAGAGAGAGAGAGAAGAGAGAGAGAGAGAGAGAGAGAGAGAGAGAGGGAGAGGGAAGGAGGGTATTTATATTTTTGAATTGTTATTCAAGAAAGACCAGAAGGATCTTCTGGAAGGGCACGCCGACTTCTAATAGATTAGAGAATTATAATCATATAGCATGATAAGGAAGATTCACAACAAACAACAAAACATACAGCACGTTATAGTAAGATATCATCATCATGTGTCCTGCCGAACGGCGTTGGCGATCATGGCCCTCCATATGAATCTATCCTTTGTCGCTGCAAGTACATCTCCCACCCTCTCTGTTTTCTTCAACTGCGGAAGTCCGTCCAATAGTTTCTCCCTGGGTCTACCTTGTGCTCTTTTTCCCTCCAGCTTTCCTGTTGTGACTCGGCGCTCTAATTTCTAAGTACTATAAATGTTGCTTGTCTTTTCCTAATCTTCTTCATTGATGTCCTTTCTTGTGTCTGCCTCCCTGTCCAAGGAACTCATAACATCATGCTCTGACTTTGCGAGTTGACTGTCCACGCTTCACAATATCGGTTCTATACAAAACTGAAGAACTCTCTTCCTGGTTTGACAGTGATAGGCATTTGTTGGTAAGAACGCTATTCATTTTCTTGACTGCTGTTTTAGCCTGTCCGCTTCTGTTGGCTATTTCTAATGTGCATCTGCCGTCTGGTGAGATGACTGTTCCCAGATATTTAAACTTATCAACTTGTCTCAATGAGGTGCCACTTGCCGTTATTTTGCACGAGGGGATTTCTCGTTTTTGTTTGTTTGTCTTTTTTTATTATTATTATTTTTATTATTATTTTTTTTTTTTATTGATTATCATGACTTCAGCCTTCTTTGATATTTAGCTCCAACCCTTTGTTTCTGCTTTCTATTTCTATTATATTCACAGGAGTTAATGGACAGGGTGCAGAGGTCAAAGAGTTAAAGCTATTTAAGACCCAGTGAGGTGAGGGGGGGGGGGGGGAGGAGAGGGACAAACGTTATTTATTACCCTGCCTTTCGTTTGGCTTCTCGCCGGAAATGGTGGCTGCCGCCGTCTACGCGTAGTTTAGTGTCGTCTGCTGGCTGAATGAAGGAAGGAATTTTTTTTATTCAATGTCTGTCTATAGTCGTGGCTTTAGAAAACAAGAGAAAGAAAGGACAGGACGTTCGATATTTCGTCAATTATTTGTTTTTGTTTGCTAGATTGTATGAATGTGTGTGTGTGTGTGTGTGTGTGTGTGTGTGTGTGTGTGTGTGTGTGTGTGTGTGTGTGTGTGTGTGTGTGTGTGTGTGTGTGTGTGTGTGTGTGTGTGTGTGTTTGTTCGTTCCTTGATTTAACGTCTTTTCACTATAAGTGATATTAGACGGGTAAAAATGGCATGGAGGATGATTTTTTTTTTTGGGGGGGGGGGGGGAGGGAGGAGGGGAAAGAAGGGAACAGAGTAAGAGACGGAAAATAAAATTAAAAGGAATCGGCAAGGTCTTTAGAAAAATGATATGGATGAACAGAGAAATGAAACTAGAACAACGCTAATACCAAATGTAAAAGAAAAATCGTCATAAAAAGCAAAACAAAACAAAATAAGATAATGATAATTAAAATAATAACCTTAGCTTAAGTAACGCATTAACAGGACTGTGAACCAATGATTCTGAAATTTTAACTAACAGAACTTGATCTGATATCACTTCTTTAAAATGCTTTTCAAGATAGTTTCCTTGTGTAAACATCTTTGGTAAAAAAAACGAAGCTTTCTGCATAAACAAACAGTGATTCATGGAATTGTTCACCGCAAATACATAAAACGTTTTTTACAATATTTGTTTTCAAAGCGTTCAGTTGAATACGAAAATATGTGGTAACAATTAATCTCAAATGATATAATGAAGAATACTGCATTTTTTTACAGATATTTTGAGCTGAAAGTTTATTCTTTTTTGAGACACAAATTTTTCATTTAAATGTTCATGAAATCGAATCCATGATGCTAATTCTAGCGAGTTGTAAGCTTCTTTTACCGAGGTGTTAACATGTAATTCTATGGAATTTTCAAAACGGAGTGCACCGGATTTAGCTGCTCTTTCAACTACGTTGTTGTCGTGAAGACCAACGTGAGAAGGCACCCAGCATAAACTGATTTCCGAGCCATTTATCTTTAAACAGTGTATTAGATGATTTGCCTCAATTATTAAATAAAGGGCTTGTGTCTGTATCAAAAGACTGTAAGGCATATAATACAGATTTTGAATCAACAAAGAGAACTACTTTGAAAGGCACAGGCCGAAGGCTTATTAAATAATGCAACGCTTGAACAACAGCGACCAATTCTGCTGTATATATATATACATTTGCCCCAATGAAAAAAGACTTTTTAATGTTAAATTTTGGAACATAAAACGCTGCTTCAGCGCTCTGAT
>JAPXFY010000023.1:56485563-56498063 GCA_030674185.1 Monoplex corrugatus
CCTGTATGAGACTATTGCCATCTTTCGTCCAGAACAGTGTTGACTTTACTATTTTTTTTTTTTTCAGGGCTTTTTTAAATTTTTTTTTTTTTTTTTTTACAATCTTTAAAGCTTTCGTTATGCCCTAGTTGTCAAGATTTTCTTCAAGTTTTAAATGTTTATTTCTGAATCAAAAACATGTTTTACAAAAGCAGTCAAAGAGAGGAGAGGCGCACTGACCTCATAACACTGAACACTTAGGGAAGCTGATGTCTCTACCACCTCATTCCCCTGTGACCAGGGGGGCTATGGGACGACCTTTACCGTTTACTGTCAATTAAGGTCATGGTCCACGGTCTGCTCTGGTGCCAACATTTGCCACTGATTCATACATAATTAACCAGCGGTTGGACGTGATTTCGGTAGCATTCCAATAATAATATGCCAAAACTCGTGCGCGCACTGTACATACACGTGCGCACGCACAGAGAGAGAGAGAGAGAGAGGAGAGAGAGAGAGAGAGAGAAGAAGAGAGAGAGAGGAGGAGGAGGAGACGGAAAGAAATCAGAAATGAGAAATTTTCTCAGTAAGGCCAAGCCACATTTGAAGGAGAGAGAGAGAGAGAGAGACAGAGAGACAGAGAGAGGGAGGAAGAGTGAGAGAGAGAGAGAGAGAGAGAGAGAGAGAGAGAGAGAGAGAGAGTCAGAAATCAGAAATAAAATCCAATAAAGCCAAAGCCTCATTTGAAGAGGCGGGAGAAGAGAGAGAGAGAGAGAGAGAGAGAGAGAGAGAGAGAGAGAGGAGAGAGAGAGAGAGAGAGAGAGAGAGAGAGAGCATGATAAAGTTACATCAATCAATGACATCAACATAGTAAAATTTAAATTATAAAGGTTACCTGTAATATTCGTGTGAATAAATTTCTCCGACTATTTTGGAGCGCTGGACAACAAAATAAGACGTGCATTTCATCTTCTTTCCCAGTTGTTGTTACACAATGGACACAATAAACCACTCACTCTGTGAGATCTATATTAAAATGACTGAAGTCAATTTTTGATATGTCAAGTCTAGATCCTCTTATGACCTATATATATTGAAATGTCTGTCCACATCCAATATTATGTATGTTTTCACATCCCGTGTATTACAAAACTTCTGTAATGTAAATAATAATGATAATAGTGTTTATTTGTATAGCGCATATTCCATATAAAAACATGCTCACCAGCGCTTTACATTTCGCAAAAAAAAAAAGCAAATGGTGATAAAAAAATGTTCAATTTACATACACAATAAGATAACAACAAACATTAAAGCTATACAAGTAAGAAGACAATAAAAACACAGAATATTTAAAATTTAAACATTGACTTAAGTAATGAAAAAATAACAGATTTTCATATAATAAAAGAGGCATACTGATTTTTTATATTGATGCGTTGTGTGTGTGGTGCTACGTGTTGTGTGGTAGTACGTGTGCGTCGTGTGTGTGTGTGTACGTGTGTGTGTGTGTGTGGTGGTGTGCGCTTGTGCGTTGCTGTGCGTGTGTGTGTGTGTATAAAGGTATGCCACTGTTCTTGAACGTGATTGTTCAATTTCTGCCCTCTACATTCGATCAAACGCTGACGAAACACGCTTATGGATTTACTCAATTTGCCAGCACTTCTTTCCAGACCTTGCGGGCGCTTAGGGTTTTTCACATGCTCATGGAGTCTGCCAGGTAATAGCTGGCAGATTCGGGTGGAGCGCATATGGAATTGTCCGAGTGCCATGAGGCCTCTTGAACAAGCACCAACACAAAAGACAGCGCTTTGTTTAATCCACACAACACCAAATTCACATTCAAACCGCTAATACGTACACCTGATGCCCAGTCATGTTATGTTACAGCATATTGTATACGTTATGTGGTATTCAATGATTTCACTTCTGTCATTAATTAACAGTAAACCAGTTGCGAATACGTCTAATAGAGATATTTTTTAGGTTGTCTTTTTGTCTCTCCATACATAATGTCGTAAGGTGTACTACGTACACACACACACACACACACACACACACACACATATATATATATATATATATATAATATATATATATAACACCACACATATATATATATATATATAACACATATATATATATATATACATATATATATGTATGTATGTATGTATATCATATATATATACATATACAAATAATTATGATAAATATTATATATATATATATATATAATATATATATATATATATATATATATATATATATATATACATATAACCATGAACCTGAAAAACACGAAAAAGAATCAAAACGCGTATTTAATACAACCAGACAAGACAAGACAGGCGCAAATTTTCAGCCAACTGGCCTTTGTCAAGCGTAAATATAAAAGCACAAATGAGCAAGCACCAAATACAGAAATTAATAGAAAAAAAAACACTTCCCGGCTGCCTCATCTCCAGTGGGACAAAAAAGGACAACAACTAGACGAAGCAGCAGTGAAGTTTCAGTCTTTTTCTCCTAATTTTTGTATTTGTTGTTTGTTCGTTTGTGATCTTACGTTTACACTTGACAAAGGCCAGTTGGCCGAAAATGTGCCCCTGTCTTGTCTGGTTATATTAATACTCGTTCTGATTGTATTTTTTTGTTTTTCTGGTTCCTGTTTGCTTGAACGCGGGCTGTCGCACTTGTTTTGGATTTTATATACAACCATTCCTAAAAAAAATTCTTTAAAGCGAACATATGAGCTGATTCACAGTGGTCAACAGCTTTGTCTAAACCCCATAATACAGACCCATATTCTACAATAGGTGAAATGATGAGACTCAAACAATGTTACCCCCCCCCCCCCAAAAAAAAAAAGAAAAAGAAAAAAATGAGAGCTATCATTAGGAAAATACAGTTTTTGCAATACACATAACAAGGCATGTGTGGGCTCTGCTAGCAAGGTATATATATAAATGTAAGAACAAAAAAGTCCCCACCCCCATCCCACCCCCATGGGGATGCCGGGGATTATTTCAGCGTAAATAGTATCCCCACCTTCTGGATGATAATGTGCTAGACATTTCCTCTTTTCTGTCACTCTCTTTGTTTCTGCCTTGTTCCTTTGCTTTCTGTCATTTCTTCCCATCTATTCTGCCTAGCTGGTCCATTCACCCGTGTGTGTTTGATAAAGTCTTACGTACTTTCTCTTAGGATAAGTGCATTTATTTCCCCGTTGGGTTGCCGGGGGCTCTTTCAGTATAAATAGTATCCCCACCTTCTGGAAATTCTGTGCTAGAAATTTCCTCGTTTCTGTCACTCTCTTTGTTTCTGCCTTGTTGCCTTGCTTTCTGTCATTTCTACTTATTTTCTGCCTTAATGGTCTATTCACCTGTATTTTTTCGATAGTCTTACGTACTTTTTCTTCGGATTGATAATTGGGTACATGTATTAAGTGCATTTTTGGCTCTAAGGAGGTGAGATATGCGGAAGCAATTTTAGCTAATTTATGCCTGTTTTTATATATATGTTTTGGTGTCCTTATGTATGCTTATATTTGTAGGAATGGTCCTACGCCGGGGGCAGGTCCTTACATTATGTGCGCGAATGCATTGATATGTAAACTTAATTTTTTTCTTTTTTTTTTTCCCTGTTGAAGTTTTGTGTTTTGAAGCGGTTGGATTTTATTTTATCAAGATTTTGCGCTATATAAATATTGTAATTATTTTATTATTATTATAGCCCTGATATGGCTCTGCGCAGTCGGCTGGGCTTTAAACAAACAATAAAAGTAAAAAGTAAAAGTGCATTTATGACTCTAGGAAAATGCGATACGTATGTGGAAACAATTTTAGGTAATTTCGGCATGCTTCTATATATGTTTTAGTGTCCTCAGTCATGTTTAAATGAGTATTCAGGTATGTTTTTGTAAATCCCCTGTGCGGTAAGTTGGGCAGAATGGTCAACGCCAGGAGCATCTCCTTAGATTATGTGCGTAAATGCATTGATATGTGTGTTAATTTTCTTTTCCTATTTTTTTCCTGTTGAAGTTTTGTCTATTGTTTGAAACGGTTATAGCCCTGATATGGCTCCACGCAGTCGGCTGGGTTTTAAACAAAAATAACAGTAACAAAATCCAAACATGTAGAGAAAAATATTCCCAAATATTTGTAAATATTCACGACAGGCATGACACTGCCATCATATATCCACCCAAAAAAAAAATCCACTGTTCCTAAATCCTATGGTAAATTTCTCTTTTAGACAAATTAACCTATAACTGAAGTGCTGCTGCTGCAAGTTGTAAGCTGTTTAACTGTGCGATCCAAAATCGTTCTGACATCAAAACTTCATAAACAAGCGAAAGTATAAACAGTTAATAAGCATCGCAGGTAAAACTAAGCAAGAGACAGACAGACAGACAGACAAAGAGAAGACAAAGACAAAGAGAGACAGACAGACAGACAGACGGAGAGAGACAGACAGAGAAAGTATATCGAATGCAACATGTTCTATTCAGTATTGCAAGGCCCCTCTGAACGGTGTTTGAAAAAAACAAACAAATGAACAAACAAACAAACAGACAAACAAAACGAAGAAAACCACTTGCATCCTCTCAAGCCTAGTGAAATAAAACAACAAGGAAGTTTATGCACGTGTTGTTTCTGTCCTAAATGTAGGCAGCTGTTTCTTTGTTGACGTTAGTGCGCGCTTTGAAAGTCCGGGGGCCAAAAACTTGCACCAGTCTTGTTTTCTTCATGAAATACTTCTCACTGTGTTGTCGTGTGTTTGTGAGTTTTCATACAAACTGAGTTCATTCAAGAACATCAAGTCTTGGCAGTTAAAGATGATGCCAGTTATGTCAGTATCCGGAGGCTAACAGAGACATGAAAACACCCAAAAGTGCACGCAGAATTGTGCAGGCTGTGTGGTAACATACCCGCCGTCTAGTGGTTAGGAGTCCTGGCTTTCACCCAGGCGGCCCGGGTTCGTTTCCTGGCATGGGAACTTTTTAATTCGCCAACGGCAACACCACGTTGAGAACACCGGTTCTCGTCCGATCACCGAAGTTAAACAACGTCGGGTCCGGTTAGTACTTGGATGGGTGACCGCCTGGAACACCGGGTGCTGTTGGCAACTGTGTATTCAGACCTTTAATGGTTTATTTATTTACTTCATATATTATTTTTGAAGGTAAGATACGCACATACACATGTCATTTACATGTAACCAAGATCATTCCAATAGGAAGCTAACAAAATACCAGTATAAAATATAGATAGGTAAAACGTAGTCTAGGTAGGGCCTCAAGACCTGGCCAGCTCATGGGTTTATGTGCAGGCTTAAGGCTTGTGGCACCTGTGACGTTAGTGCATATGGAATTTGTTCCGAGCGCGGAGACGTCATCTTGAGAAACTGAAACTGAAACTGAAACTGAAACTGAAACAGCCTTTACCGTGTGAGGTCAAGCAACGCGTGTTAACGCCGTATCGGTATACTCAGCCCTATCGGCATACTCGGCCCTATCGGTATATTCATCCCTATCGGTATACTCAGCCCTATCGGTCTGGAAGCAGGTGTTTTCAATCCCACACGGCCCGACTAACAACTTCTCCCCAAGAGCACTTTGCACCGGCAACCGAATCTGTTCCATGCACATGTATCTAATCGCTAGCACCGGTGGTCAGCCAGGATTATGCGCGCGAATGCATTGATATGTGTGCTTAATATTTTTTTCCTGTTGAAGTTTTGTACGTTTGAAGCGGTTATAGCCCTGATATGGCTCTACGCAGTCGGCTGTGCTTTAAACAACAATAACAATAAGTCAGTGCGCATAGTCATGCAAAAATCAATACATACATACCACTTTATATTTTATGTACAATCCTTTCAGTTCTAGAAACATCACAAACTTGTTCATATAGAATGATCTAAAAAATATATTTTCGTTAGTGTACATTAGATCGAAACAGTTCTGCCTACCGAAATGAAGAAATGGCTTTGAATAATTTGTTGGGGGTGCAAAAAATATATCATGATGAAATGGCTTTGAATAATTTGTTGGGGGTGCAAAAAAATATATCATGATGAAATGGCTTTGAATAATTTGTTGGGGGTGCAAAGAAAAAAAAATGTATCACCGTTCGCTGTAAAAGCAAACAATACCAAAATTAGGTCAGGAAAGGGAGGCCAAACTGTACCAAAGAATTTTAAATAAGTACTTGTCTTTCTGAACTGTGACCTTTTGGTTTTCTTGGGAACACATTTATAATCTTCCGAAGCAATATGTTGAAACGTTAAGCTTTAGATTTCGTACGTATTGTTGCATATCCTGTTTTCAACAAAATATACCGAGAGGGCGTTAACAAACGTGCCTACACATCATCATCATCATGTGCCCTGCCGAATGGCGCTGGCGATCATCGCCCTCCATATGTATCGCTGCAAGTACATCTTCCACCCTGTCTGTCCTCAGCCACCCTGCAAGTCCGTCTAATATTTTCTTCCTGGGACTACCTGGTGTTCTTTTTCCCTCCAGCTTTCCTGTTGTGACCAGGTGCTCAGATTCCCCTTTCCCCTCATAAAATGGCATAAAAATGCTGCTTATCTTTTCCTAATCTTCCTTATCAAAGATCTTCTTGTGTCTGCCTCCATCAAGACTGTCTCCTTTGTTTTCTTTGCTGTCCATGGAACTCTCAACATTCTTCTTATAAACCACGTTTCGGCTGCCTCTATCTTGTTCTGGCTTTGCTTGTTGACTGTCCACGCCTCACGACCGTATAACATTATCGGTTCTATATAACATTCAAGAACTCCTTCCTGATGTTAACTGATAGACATTTGTTGGTAAGAATGCTTTTCATCTTCTTCAATGCTGTTTTGGCTTGGCCGATTCTGCTGACTATTTCTGATGTGCATCTGCATGTCTGGTGAGATGACCGTTCCCAGGTATTTAAACTTATCAACCTGTCTCAAAGTTGTGCCATTAGCTGTTATTTGCATGAGGGGATTTCATGTTTTTATTGATTACCATGACTTCGGTCTTCCTGCTATTTAGCTCCAACCCTTCATTTTTGCTATTTCATTATATACACAAGGTTTTGTAGCCCCTTTCATTTTCTGTAATTAGCACGGTGTCATCTGCGTATACGAATGTTATCATTTTTCCTCCAATCTTATATCCTAAACGCATCTAAGAATCAATCATGAATAGCACTCAAACACAACAAAGCACACACACACACAACACACACAACACACACACACAAACACCACACACACACACACACACACAACACACACACACACACACACACACACACACACACACACACACACACACACACACACACACACACACACACACACACACACACACACACACACACACACACACACACACAACACACACACACACACACACACACACACACACACACACACACACACACACACAACACACACACACACACACACACACACACACACACACACACACACACACACACACACACACACACACACACACAACAACACACACACACACACACACACACACACACACACACACACACACAACACACACACACACACACACACACACACACACACAACACACACACACACACACACAACACAAACACACACACACACACACACACACAAACACACACACACACACACAACACACACACACACACACACACACACACACACACACACACAACACACACACACACACACACACACACACAACACACACACACACACACACACACACACACACACACACACAAACACACACACAAACACACACACAACAACACACACACACACACACACACACACACACACACACACACACACACACAACACACACACACACACACACACACAACACACACACACACACACACACAACACACAAACACACACACACACACACACACACACAACACACACACACACACACACACACACACACACACACACACACACACACACACACACACACACACCACCACAACCACACACCACAAAACAAACAAACAAACAAACAAAATCGAAAACGAAAAGTTTCCAGCTTATATTTGTGTGTCACAATGTCTTTAGTTCTATTTTTGTTGTTGTAGTTCAGGTTTCGTTTGTCAGCGCCAGGGAAGAGGTGACTGTTAGAGCCAGTGGCCTCCACACAGGCTGTCAGACAGCTAATGATGCCATCAGCTAATGTTTGTGGACGTGTATGGGAGCATGACCTGTCCCCCTGTGTCGGCAATCCGTCATCTCTCTGCCGCCAAGTTTAATTGTTGCTACATATATTACAGGGTCACCTCTTGGCAGTAGTAGCCTAGTGGTATCGTTCAGTAGCACTTTATTTATTCATTTATCTATTATTTTTTTTCATTCAATCATTTATTTATATTTATTTATTTATTCATTTATTTCTTTGTTTTCTGTATCATACAAATGCCTATCAATTAAACATCAGGAAGAGAGTTCTTGAATGTTATATAAAACCAATACTGTTGTACGGATGTGAGGCGTGGACAGTCAACAAGCAAAGCCAGAACAAGATTGAGGCAGCCGAGATGTGGTTTCTCAGAAGAATGTTGAGAGTTCCATGGACAGCAAAGAAAACAAAGGAGACAGTCTTGATGGAGGCAGACACAAGTAGATCACTCATAAGGAAGATTAGGAAAAGACAGGCAACATTTATGGGCCATTTTATGAGGAAGGGGGATTTGGAGCACCTGGTCACAACGGGAAAACTGGAGGGAAAGAGAGCACCAGGTAGACCCAGGAGAAAATGCTGGACGGACTTGCAGAGTGGCTGGGGACGAGGAGTGTGAGGGAGATGCTAGGGGCAACGAGACATAGAGACAGATGGAAGTCCATGATCGCCAACGCCATGCGGCAGGTCACCTGATGATGATGATACTGGTAGTATCATTTAGCAGCACTTTCTTTCTTCCTTCCTTTATTTATATGTTCTCTTGGTCATGATAGTAGGATCATTCAGTATCTATTCACTGATTTATTTGTTCTCTTGATCATAGTAGTAGTATGATTCAGTAGCTCTTTATTCATTCGTTTATTTTTATTTGTTTATTCATTCATTCATTCATTTATTTATTAATTAATTAATTCATTCATTCCTTTTTCTACAGCACTAATTTTTTTTATTTGCTTAAGCTTATCACTATTTATTCATCTCTCTGTCCCTCTTTTCATTTATTTGTTTATTATTTATTAGTCCATTGCGCTAGAATTGTTCTTGTATTTACTTCTCTATTTATCTATCTACGTATCTGTTGATTTATCTATTTATTCAGTTTTTTCTAATCATTCTAAGTCGCTAGAATTGATCTGCTCATTCACGTGTTTATCTATTTTTTCGTTTGTTCGTTCGTTTATTCATTATTCATTCATTTTCTTTACTTATTTATCCATTGATCGATTTGTTTATTTATTTATTATTTATTGATTTATAAATCTCTTTATCTGTACATTCATATATGTCATTCTACGGCCCGACATTTTCATTATTCGTTCAGGGATTTGTATATTTTTTAATTCATCTCTCTGTCCACGTGTATAACCATACATTTACATCATTTTATAGTCATAGACTTTTTCTATTTATTCATGTATATGTTTATGTATTTATAAATCTGCCTATCCACACATCTATTAGTTATCTCTTTTTAGCTCAGTCACAATACGATGCCACATTTTTAACGTTTATTTTTCCTGTGTGTGTTTACGTATTTTTGACCTATGAAAATGGATTTTTAAACAAAATGTTGCCAGGGACAACTCTTTTGTTGCTGTCAGAATTGTAACCCTTTGACTCCCATACCCTGTCCATCAGTATCCCGCGTTGTCAATCATGCTAGCAAAGCAAAATCTTGCAGAAAGCTAGTGGATAGGGTGAGGGAATCAAAGGGTTAAGTTTTTCAGTCGGTGGATAGCGTGCGGGAGTCAGAGGTTTAATTAACATGCGCTGAGCGCCTTGCATGACACATGACCTCAAGTTTGTCAACTCTTCCGTAAGACTAGCATCCAAGACACCACTCAAGGAGAGGGAGAAGGCGGGGGTGGGGAGAAAAATCCTTGTCCAATGGGGAATCGAACCCAACATTTCTCGCACTGTAGGCAGGTGGTTTATCCAGGAGGCCACTTCTGATTTCCTGTTGAACTTAACAGCGTATTACAAAATCCAAAACAAGTGTGACTGCCCGCGTTCAAGCAAACAGAACCAGAAAAAAAACACGAAAGAAGAACACGAACGCGTATTTAAAACAAACAAACAAGACAGGCGCAAATTTTCGGCCAACTGGCCTTTGTTGAGCGTAAGATTACAAACAAACAAATACTAGATTAAAATAATTGAGTAAAAGACTGAAACTTCCCTGCTGCTGTGTCCAATGTGAGAAAAGGACTAAACCGTAACAGCGTATTATAAATCATAAAAGTGATATATATATATCTAACCCTATGACTCCAGCGCCCCATCCACTAATCCTGCATTGTCAACCATGCTAGCGAAGCAAAAACTTAACCCGTTGACTCCCTCATCCTATCCACCAGCTTTCTGCAGGAAGCTGGTGGATAGAGCGAGGGAGTCAAAGGGTCAAGTTTTGTGACTTGCAGTTGGTGGATGGGGTGCGGGAGTCAAAAAAGTTAAAGAACTAGAAAACACCAATTTTCACGCGATACCCATTGCAGTTCATATGTGATATGCTCCTTCATTTTTCTGTTTTGTTTTGTTTTGTTTTTATTGGTTTCTTTGTTACGTTTTGTTTTGTTTTGTTTTTTGTTTTGTTTTGTTTTTGTTTTTTTATTGCTTGACTTACATTTTCATATCGCGGGCTGGTTCATTCCTTGGTCATGGAACCCGTGGACTGGAGATCTGACATCTTGAGTTCAATCCCAGTCTGCGACATAAACACACCGGCCTGTTCGCTGTCTGTCCGTATGTTTCCATACACTCTGGTAGTGTCAGCTTAGTGTTTCGCCCCTCTCTTCCTTCCCCGTCCCCATTTCAAGACCTTGCCAGCGCATAGGATTATGCACATGGAATCTCACCAGATATCTGCTGACAGATTTGACGTGAAGCGTATATGGAATTGTCTGAGTGCGATGAATCCCACCTGAATCACACTTTGATAAACTCCAAACTGAGGCCTGAAGCCAGTTTCTTGCACACACAGGGTAGGCAAGATTTTCACGAGGTAAGAAGATCATTAATACAGATTTGGAAAAGACAAGAAACATTTACAGGACAGTCTATGAGGAAAGGGGAATTAGAGCACCTGGTCACAACAGGAAAGCTGAAGGCAAAGAGAACACTGGGTAGACCCAGGGAGAAAATATTGGACGGACTTGCAGGGTGGCTAAGGAAACAGAGGGTGGGAGATGTACTTGCAGCAACAGGGGATAGATTCGTGTGGAGGGCTATGATCGTCTTTGCCATGCAGCAGAGCACATGATGATGATGATGATGATGATGATGATGATGATGATGATGATGACGCTAGTAAGGAGCGTTTCTTTGTTCCATCTAGCGGCAAGCGTGGCTAGCTATTCGCTAGGTAAGGCCGGCGAGGAAAAGATGGCGGTCGTGCAAGTCGTCTTTGTGTTTGATGTCGACTACGTCTTCTTTTGTGAAATATGCGCTGTACATTGGGTAGAAATCTCCTTCCACCTCGCGTCCATTTCGAAACACACTTTGTTCTCGCCCATGCCACTCGCTGTCTCGCCTCTTGCGCGGCGAGTGTGCCAGCGTGTAAGAAACAGACCACTGATAGGCGCAGAGGTTACGAACATTCCCCTTTCAATCTGTCTGCCCGGGTTTTTTTTTTCCGTAAGGCTAATAGGACCTCGGAACCTGGCCAGCTCATGAGGTTTTTTTTTATGTATGTTATTAATCACAGGACATAACTCTTGAGAGTCACGTATGAATTATCTCCCATATTGCAGAACTTCTCAAATCCGACACCGTTTGCGCTACCCATTCAGCTAGCATTGAAGCAGATACAAAGCACAAAAACTGTAAGCTCAGAACACTCCTCTTGATTAATATCATAAAAATTCTCCCTGTTTCCCTCTTATTTCTTTTATGTATATATATTGTTTTTAATTTTTAATTTATTTACTTCTTTTTAACATTAATATTTAGCACCTTCTGTTGGAACGTAACGGTTGCTCTGAACAGACAGTTCAGAGTTCAGAGTTTTTGTTCGAAAAGGTTTCATCGCACTCGGTAAATTCCGTATGCGCTCCACCAAAATTTGCCAGCAATTATCTGGCAGACTCTCTGAATCTGCATAAAACACCTCTGCGCCCGCAGGGTCTTAGAGTGGAGATGGGGAGGGACATATGAAACACTAAGTTGACAAAGTGCGTCTTAGGGTTTTAGGAATATTAGGACCCACGGCAGTAAGAATGGTGAATCACGTTTTATGCTGAAGCTGGTTAATTAAATTAAATAAATGCGTTATAGTTATCAATCAATGTGTGGAGATGGG
>JAPXFY010000023.1:56503063-56508063 GCA_030674185.1 Monoplex corrugatus
GAGTGATATAGGAACATGACAGATGTACAGGTGATATAGGAACATGACAGATGTACAGAGTGATACAGGAACATGACAGATGTACAGGGTGATATAGGAACATGACAGATTACAGGGTGATATAGGACATGACAGATGTACAGGGTGATACAGGAACATGACAGATGTACAGGGTTATACCGGAACATGACAATTGTACAGAGTGATACAGGAACATGACAGATGTACAAGTGATATAGGAACATGACAGATGTACAGAGTGATACAGGAACATGACAGATGTACAGAGTGATATAGGAACATGACAGATGTACAGGGTGATATAGGAACATGACAGATGTACAGGGTGATATAGGAACATGACAGATGTACAGGGTGATATAGGAACATGACAGATGTACAGAGTGATATAGGAACATGACAGATGTACAGGGTGATATAGGAACATGACAGATGTACAGGGTGATATAGGAACATGACAGATGTACAGGGTGATATAGGAACATGACAGATGTACAGTGATATAGGAACATGACAGATGTACAGAGTGATATAGGAACATGACAGATGTACAGGGTGATATAGGAACATGACAGATGTACAGGGTGATATAGGAACATGACAGATGTACAGGGTGATATAGGAACATGACAGATGTACAGTGATATAGGAACATGACAGATGTACAGAGTGATATAGGAACATGACAGATGTACAGGGTGATATAGGAACATGACAGATGTACAGGGTGATATAGGAATATGACAGATGTACAGTGATATAGGAACATGACAGATGTACAATGATATAGGAACATGACAGATGTACAGTGATATAGGAACATGACAGATGTACAGTGATACAGGAACATGACAGATGTACAGTGATACAGGAACATGACAGATGTACAGTGATACAGGAACATGACAGATGTACAGTGATACAGGAACATGACAGATGTACAGTGATACAGGAACATGACAGATGCACAGGGTGATATAGGAACATGACAGATGTACAGAGTGATACAGGAATTGACAGTAGTTTAGGGTGATATAGAAATAGTAGTCTCCTCTTAGTAAAAGTGGAGATGGAAAAAACAAGAACAACAAGAACAACACCAAGAAAGAGACAACAACAATATGGACAGATTGTGTCCAATAGTCAACATCAAACGAGCTCCTCTGATTGAATGAAAACAACAGCAACAACAGAAAATTTGGTCATTTGGAAACAGGGCGACAGGCACATGACAGAAGCACAGGATGACATAGGCACGTGACAGATGCACAGGGTGATATAGGCAAATAACAGATGCACAGGGTGATAAGAAACAAAACAAAACAAACAAAATAAAACAAAACACCAACGACGGCGACAACAACAAAAGCCGCAAGACAGCACACATTAAAAAGCAAACTTAACATCAAGGAAAACAAACATTCCCCTGTTGTTTTTTTTTCTTTTTTCAGTTATTTTGCGTCAGTTTGCTGCGAATCCCTTTCAAAGACTTAGCTCTACATGCTTACCTGATTGCGACTTTCTCATCCAAGGGTAAATGATGGGCTGCACGCCTCCACCTGCTCCTGTGCCCCCTCCTCCTCCTTCTCCTCCTCCATCCGTACTCCCTTCCTCCCCAGACTCCAGTGGGGACCCCGAGCCTGACATCCCGGGTATGTCCCGGGGTAGGGTGACTGAGCTGGTGAGGACACGGCCCCAGGGCGGCATTGGGCGACAGCTGTTGTAGGTGACGCTGATGGAGATGGAGGTGATGCTGCGGTTGGAGAGGGTGGTGGTGGTGATGGTGGTGAGGTTGGGAATGGGAGTGGGGGTGGTTGTAGCTTCCCATGGCCGGTTTGTAGACCGAGGTCTCCTCCAGCGTGGCGCCGCCAGGAGAGCTTACCGAAACATTTCCGTGAGGTACTAATGCTGATCTGTCAATAAGGTTTGCCTGTTGCTGCTGCTGCTGCTGATGTTGTTGTTGCTGATGGTGGTGATGATGTTGATGATGCTTCCCTCCACCACTGTGACATCCTCCTCCTCCTCCTCCTCCGCTCATGACTGGCATGGTCATGGACACGACCGGAGACGACAACGACGACAACACCGGCGACGATGCCGACACAACCTCACCGCAGACTTCCTCCGGGATGTAGCCATCCCCGCCAGGATCCTGAGAGCCCGCATGATGATGACCAGGTCTGTAAGGCTGGGACTGGGGGATCTCCTGCTCCTCTCCGTCGGTGTAACCAGCAACAACAGCCTCCGTGGACGTGTTGTTCAAAGCCACAAGTCCGGAGCTGGCGGTGCTCACGCTCACAGCTCCAGAAGAGGACAGGTCTGTGAGGTCCTGGTAGGAAGAGTTGGTGTGGTGACTGTAGTGCTGCAGTCTGTGGTGATAGTGATGGCTCTGGTGGTGATGATAGCTAGGCATGGAATGATGGTAAGCGCCGCTGGAATCACCACCTCCAGCGAAGTCTTCGCCTGCTGTAGTAGAAGTAGTAGGGAACTTATGCTCCGTACTACCCCCGTACGTAGCAGCGATGGGGTTCATCAAAAACGAGCTCATTCTCATTAATTTTCCTCCTCCCCACGCGGCGTTCGCGAGCGCGACACAGACAGTAAATAACTCCCTGCGGAGTTCGCTCCCCTCCGCCAATATCTCAGCCTGGCTAAGCCCCGCCCACTTTCATTGCTGACGCTTCCACGTGATAGGAGTCAGCCAATCGTTCAGCGCGGTGTCGGCGACACCAGCGGCTTGGCATGAATGGCAAATGACAAGAAGGGGGTAAAAAGCGCGTGCTTTGCTTGGCAGTCGAGCGGTAGTGTTTGCGTGTGTGTGTGTGTGTGTGTGTGTGTGTGTTGACATAGAGGGGGAATGACAGTGCCAGGCAGTTTAGAACCACTCACACCCTCTCCGATTGCTTGGGAGGGACGGGGAGGGCTTCTAACTGTCGGATCGTAAACTGCTCCCCGACTAATAAAACTCTGAAACAGTACGCGCGTGTGGCGTCTTTGTTGCTCGCTGCTGTTTTGGCTCTTGTTGTTGCTATTGCTAGTGATGGTGAACGAATTGGGTAGAGAAGTATTTGAAGGCTATTGTTTCTTGTGGTTGATTTTCGCCCGGTTGGAGTTTTCTGTATGTTATTTACACTCGTGATCGCGCAGTGACTAAAACACACACACACACACACACACACACACACACACACACACACAAAAAGAAGAGTCTCGCCTTGCTTTATAATTATTACGTAGGTTTAGATGTCCTTTCTTCTTTTGCTGGGTATCGCAGGCAGCGGGTCTGGCGAGATCCACACGCAACGAAACGCACAGCCTGTTTTGGGAGCATAGGACTTTCCCGTTGAAGGACACACACACACACACGCATCGCGCGCGCACACACACACATCGCGCGCGCGCACGCACACACACACGCGCGCGCACACACACACACACACACACACACACACACACACACACGCATACACACCCAGAGTGAAGGAGAAAAACACACCGACCCAGACGCAGTCAAATAACAACAACAACGGTAATTTTTCGTGATTGTGATGATGATGACGATGATGATGATGATAATAATGATGATCATAGTAATAACAACGACAGTAATGATGATAATAATGATAAGAAGAAAAATAAGGATGATGATAATAATTTCGATATTGATGATGATGATGATGACGATGATGACGATATGATGATGATAACAAAGGCTGCTTACTGATTCTGTAGGGTGTAAGAAAATAAAAGTACAGTTGAACAAAGTATCAGCTTGGAAATTGTGGCGCCATTGAAAGTCAAGGACACATGGACAACAATAACAACAACAACAACAACAAAAGCCTAAAATCAAATCTTTTTAATACACCCTTTCCACCAATTGCACAAATTTGACTCTTTGACTTCCTTACTTTGTCCGCCAGCTTCCTGCAGGAAGATGGTGGATAGGGTGAGAAAGTCAAAGGGTTAAGTGTTTGCTTTGCTAGCATGGTTGGCAATGCAGGATGCTGGTGGACAGGGCGCCGGAGTCGGACGATTTGTAAACAGCGCTTCTCTCTCTCTCTCTCTCTCTCTCTCTCTCTCTCTCTCTCTCTCTCTCTCTCTCTCTCTCTCTCTGTCTCTCTGTCTCTCTCGCTGTCTCTCTCTGTCTCCCTCTCTTTCTCTCTCTCTCACTCACTGTGTGTGTGTGTGTGTGTGTGTGTGTGTGTGTGTGTGTATAAACTTTTCACAATGTTTACATTCCCGTTTCTTTGTTGTGACAGTCTACCACTGTCCTTGCTTCACGTCACAGCCGCATTTCAATGCCAATTTGAAATTAAAGAAAAATCCCGTTCAATAACTTCTGTATAACATTGTTGCTTTGTCATTTCGTCTGATGCTTCTTCAAGATCACAGTGAACTTGGAAAGGAGAATATCAGGTTTTCGCCGTAATGATCTTGTTTGTTTGTTTGATTGCTTGTTTGCTTGCTTGCTTGATCGTTTGTTTGTTTGTCTGCTTGCTTGTTTGTTTGCTTGCTTGTTTGTTTGTTTGTTTGTTTGTCTGTTTATTTGTTTGTGTTTGTTTCTTTGTGTGTTAGTTTGTTTGTTTGTTTCTTTAATTGTTTGTCTGTCTGTCTGTTTGTTTGTTTGTAAAAAAAAATATTCGTTTTTATTAAACGAGCTACCGCCTTGTCTTAGACTACCCAATCAGCTACATCTCTTCCAAAACCCTAACCTTTCCCCATTCCTGCTCCCCCTTCTCCTCCCCAGTCCCCAGCCCCCTCCGTCTTTGATGACCACCTTTATTAAAAGAAAAAGAGGCATTGCACGCTGTTCCCATAATCTTGAGGTCACAGGAAGAGTGAGATGGTAGAGACCTCAACTTTTCTCAGGACCAGCAAGTCGAAGGCAGGCGATACCTGGGTTTTCTCCCTCGCTGATCTACCGCCCGCCTTCTTCTTTTGCGGGAAATCAGGTTCCTATGTACAGGTGGACAGAC
>JAPXFY010000023.1:56510563-56513063 GCA_030674185.1 Monoplex corrugatus
TGTGTGGGGTGTGTGTGTGGGGGGGGGGGGGTGAGGTGTGTGTGGGGGGGTGGGGGGACGAGGGGGTGGGGGTGGGGTGGAAGTGGGGGATGAGTGTGTGTGTGAGTTTGCTTGTTTGTGTGTATGTGGGGTGGTGGTGGTGAGGGCGAGTGTGTGTGAGAGTGAGTGAGAGAGAGAGAGAGATAGTGTGTGTGTGTGTATGGGGGGTGAGGACGAGTGTATGTGAGAGTGAGTGTGTGTTTGTGTGTGTGTGAGTGTGTGTGTGTGTGTTTCTATGTGTGGGGGGGGGGAGGAGGGAGAGAGTGAGAGTATATGTGAAGGGGGTGAGTGTATGTATGTGTGTGTGTGTGTGTGTGTGAGTGTGTGTGTGTGTGTGTGTGTGTGTGTGTGTGTGTGTGTGTGTCTGTATTTCTGTATGTATGTATGATTCTTTGTCTGTCCTGCATTTGTCTGTCTCCCTCCCTCTTCCCCCTCTTTTTTTCTGTCTGTCTCTGTCTTTGTGCCTGTCTGTCTGTCTGTCTGTCTGTCTCTGTCTATGACTCTCTCGTCTCTCTCTCTCTCTGTCTCTCTCTCTCTCTCCCTCTCTCTCCCCCTCTCTCTCCCCCTCTCTCTTTCGTATATCTGACTGTCTGTGTGTCTGTCCATCTGCGTGAAAAGTCTAGGCAAAATGACATCAGTAAAAAGATCTTACACGAAAACGAAATTACGCAGATCGTGATGTGCGGGTCTTCCAACTGGGAGACCTGAGTTTGAGCCTACTTGGGACGGGGGCTTGGTGGATAAAGGATGGAGATTTTTCCCCTCTACCCAGGTCATTGGAAGTGCCCAACCCATTCCTCCCACTCTTCATATGTATACACACATACATCATCAAATGCGCACGATAAAGATTCTAAGATCCTGTATGCCACGGCAGTGTTCGGTGGCCAATGGTAACACGAAAATACCAATGTGGACATCCAAAACTAAACTACGACTGCCTTCATGGCGGGGTAAAAAGAGAACCGCTGTTCACACAAAAACCAATTTGTATGTTTGAATGCATGTGGGAATTTTTCCCCCGTGGGAATCCCGGGGGCTCTTTCAATACAAATAGTATCCCCGACCACCACCACACCACCACCCCATCTTCTGGAAATTTTGTGCTAGAAGTTTCCTGTTGTCTGTCATTCTCTTTGTTTCTATCTTGTTCCTTTGCTTTCTGTCATTTCTTCCTATCATTTTCTGCCTTGGTCCATTCACCTGTATGTGTTGGATAAAGTCTTACGTACTTTCTCTTAGGATTGATATTTGGGTACTTGTATTAAGTGCATTTTTGGCTCTAAGGAAATGAGATGTGCAGAAGCAATTTTAAGCAATTTATGCCCGTTTTTATACATTTTTTGGTGTCCTTAGGTATGCTTCAATTTGTATTCAGGTTTGTTTTTTAAATCCCCTGTGCGATAAATTGGACAGAGTGGTCAACGGGAGCATGTCCTTAGATTATGTAGCGTGAATGCATTGATATGTGTACTTAATTTTCTTTTCTTATTTTTTTCCTGTTGAAATTTTTGTATGTTTTGAAACAGTTAAAGCCCTGATATGGCTCTACGCAGTTGGCTGGACTTTAAACAAAAATAACAATAAAACTGTGGGAATTTTAGCCTACGAGCAGTGGATATGACTAAACAACTAGACTGTTGCATGGCAAAGCAACGAAAGCATTCAACAAGCCTCAAAAAATAATCTAAAATCATGGTTCTATAACTCCAACGTTCTGTCAGCTTTGCTGTACAGCTGAGAAATCAGGCACTAAAAAACAAATCAGGAGAAAAAAGCTTGACTTCTTTGAGGTAAAGTGCCTATGCAAGATCTTCGGCTTCGAATAAAAAGGCTTTGTGACAAACGATGAAATCAAGTCAAGAAGCAAACAGATCCCAGGCACAAACATCATCTGCTAGCGTCAAGTGAGTTGGCTGAGCCATGCCGATAGACTGCCGTCTTCCAGACCTGCCAACCAAGTCTTGAACTGAAACCCCGGGAGGACAGCAAAGGAAGGAAGACCAAAAATGAACTGGCGCTAGACGGTTGACAGAAACTTACAACTGGTGGATAGACGCCTAGAGTGAATGCCGTGAACCAAAGAGAACAGAGTCTAGTACCGTGCTGAATCTCGCTGTCGACCGAGCCCGCTGGAGCGCTCTTGGTGCCTTATGCGTCGCACTTCGCCGAAGCGCCTAAATGAGCAAGTTAAAGGGTAAACAAAGCCATGTGCTTTCTCCATCAGGTGGCTCGGGTTGTCCGCGTATCTTCTTCGTTTCCACGGTCTAGTGACGACTGTGACGTTATGTCCACAAACCAGGCCATTCTTTCTCTGCCAGACTGTCATTGAAAGAGCGTATGACTGTCTGACTGGAGGACTGAACAAATACATGAATGAATAATAGAGAACAGACAGTGACTGAACGGATGAAAAAGAATGTAAATATTAAATGTTTGTAACAATAGCAAATATCGATAA
>JAPXFY010000023.1:56518063-56523063 GCA_030674185.1 Monoplex corrugatus
AGTCGGTCATGTCATGCAGTCTTAATCCTAGATAAAACTCCGTAACATTATGATTATCATCCTCATCGAATCATCATCAACATCATCGCATTGGGAAAAAGGTTAACAAGGGCCATGAAACTCTGGCACCACCAGAATTATAAAAGTAGAGTACTAAGATGCGCATTCAACAAACCAAACTCTATGTTGCAGGCTGGAACTGAACTCGGAGACATCCGACCTTGTGTCCCTGGTTCTACCTAACAGAACCAGACAAGTCACCAAAGCCCTATGGCCCGACCAGTCGCCGTGGTGTAGTGGTTAGCGTAACGGACCACCCATTAGAAGGTTGTGGATTCGAATCCCTGTTAGTCCTTTCAAAAATCATGTGGGAATTTTTGGCTCCAATTCCGGATCCTATTCTAAGTTGAGCGTGCTATGGGCTCATTGGGATGACTGGGACCACACAGTCGAGAATCATCCGTTTTAGGGATGTGTCACCAATTTTGTGGCCAACACCGCAGATGTCTGTATTTCTCGGGCCTGGTTGATGACAGGATATATTATGATAGCAAGCATATAGTTTGTCATGCTATGCAGTCTTAATCCTAGATGAAACTCTGTAGCATTATGATTATCATCCCTCATCGACATCATCATCATCATCAACATCATCATCGCACTGTAAAAACTATGTCATCTTCTGTGGCCATTAAGATGGCAAAGAAATTGGTGGAGGGAGGGGGTGGGGAGGGAGGAAAGAAAAGTGTAATTCCTTAAGTGAGATCGATGATCCTAAACTAGAAAAGGAGAAAACAAACAAACAAACAAACAAACAAACAAACAAACAAACAAACAAACAAAAAACAAAAAACAAAAAAAAGATGGCCGCTGAAACCGCGTTAACCCCTTGAGAATCGAACACTTTATCCCTTACGTGAATTAGCGTAGTGTTGTCACCAAACAGACTCATCCTCAGTCGACCAATCTCTTTATTGTACCCAACCGATCTGGGACAGCCCAAATCACCGATTAGTCATTTATATTCACATACTTGTTTTGTTTTTATTTCATTTTGTTGTGTTGTTTTGTTTTTGTTTTGTTTTGTAGTCGTTATTTTCAATTATCTATCTATCTAGCTAGCTAGCTATCTACCTATCTATCTGTCTGTCTCTCTATCTATCTATCTGCCTGTCTATCTATTATCTATCTATCTATCTATTTATTTATCTATCTATCTATATATCTATCTTATCTATCTGTCTGTCTGTTCTATCTATCTATCTATCTATCTATCTGTCTATCTGTCTGTCTGTCTTTCTATCTATCTTTTTCTATCTATCTATATCCACTATCTATCTATCTATCCATCTATAAATCTATCTATCTATCTTTATCTATCTATCTATCATCTATCTATCTGTCTGTTGTTACTATCTATTTATTCACTTATTATTAATTACTTAATTATTATTTATGTGTTTATTCATTTATATTTATTACTTTTTTGTTTATGTATTCAATCACTATTATCTATCTGTTTATAAATTGTCAATCAGACTACTGGATCTTTGACAGAGCCATGTACTCAAGATCTAATGTTCGAATTCAGTCTCAGCTGCAACATTAACACAGTGGTCCTTTGATACGATTTCAATGTTCCATCATGTGGTGTCATTGCTTATGTTTCATATCCTTTCTGCCCACCACCCACCCCCACCCTACCAACCCACTCTCTTTCTTTTCATGGACATGCCAGCAGCTACTTTTTGGCAGTCAGGAGTCTTGTTGATCATTGCTGGCATATTGGTGATGCGTATGAATTGCCAAGCGCAAAGAACCATCTTGAACAAAACCAGACAGAAACTCATCTGGTACCTAGACCACTAACGTAACAACCTTATTCCAAGCGTAGGGATCACAAAGCAATTGCTTCACAAGCAGTTCTTTTGCAGGAATTCGCGGCTCTGTAAAGTTAATTAAAGGAGATCTGGCAGAAGTTGAACTACCAGACATGACCATTGAATTTTTACGTATGCAAGGACGAATTCGAGAGATTGATTGAAACAAAACCACAGGCCTTATTAGTTAACCTCTGTGTGATGTGTGTTGTGCTAGTGTGTGTTGTGTGTGTGTGTGTTGTTGTTGTGGTGTGTGTTGAGGTAGATGTTGCTCGTAGCGTGCTGTGTATGTGTGTGCTGTGTGTGTGTTAATGAATGTGTGTGTGGTGTCTCGTGTTGCCTCTTTGAGTGTGTGACGTGTGCGTGTGCGTGTGCTGTGCGTGTGCGTGTGTGTGTGTGCGCGCGCGTGTGAGTGTGCGTGTGTGTGTGCGGCGCTGTGTGTGTGCGTGTGTGTGTGTGGGTGTGATGCTGTGGGGTGTCTGTGTGTGTTGTAGTATGTGTGAGTGTATGTGTAGTGTGATGTGTGTGTGTGTGAATGTTGTGTGTGTGATGTGTGTGTGTGTGGCTGGCTGTTTACACATCTTTCTCCAAAAGGGCTGATTTTAGGCACAGAAGTTTTTGTGTCTGTGTGACCTTGACCTTGGCGCAATGACTTGAAGCTTATATATCCGTGACTTTTCAAAGATCCACAGGTCTGACCCAGTGTTGTTAAGGATCCACTCAGAAACAGCTGAAAATATCTGGTTAACACATTTTCGTTGCAAACAAAGAGAGAAACGTACACACAAACATAAACACAGACAACGCACACACAAAAACACATACACACACGTGCATGCTCGCACAAGCACGCATATACGCACATATAAACACACACAAACACAACATACACACACATACACACACACACTCTCTCTCTCTCACACACACAAACACACCGCACACACCACAATCACACAAACACACTCACCACACACACATTCACATGCACACATTCATACTGCACACACACGCGTACACACACACCGTACACACACACACACACACACACACACACACACACACCACACACACACACACACAACACACACCACACACACACAACACACTGTTTCGTTCTTTCTACAGCCAACTCGGAAGACAGGGCAATGTTCTTCGTCTTTACTCGTCACTCTGATTCTCAACTGTCTATATATACATTTCACAGTGAACAAGCAATCAGTTATCATTTAAACGAATATCATGCCGTGCTGTTATCCGCACGTTGTTTACTGTCAACACACGTCACATCTCCCTTTCTCTAAGGAAACAAAATAATTAATCATTTTTCCTATCTTTCAGTCCATACGAATTAAATTGTTTCCTACCTTTATCACAGCATTAACTTAACAAACACTCATTCTTTCTCTCACGCACAGGGCCCAATCATTCATCCACCTCATTTTATCTCTGATCATTATACTATCTATCATCATCATGTCCATATTTCGCAATGCTTTCAGTTTATCTGATTGTGGTAGTCTTCAGTTTCATTCATATTTCAGGAAATCTGGCCTTTTGCTTTGTCTTCCAGATCTTGTTCTGTAAGGAGAACTAACTGGTTCGGGTTGTCCTGTCCTTGTTTGTTTGATAACTTCATCTGGCTCCTTGATGCTGGTTGTCTCAGACATTTTGATGACTTGTGACTGATCAGATGAGTTCTCACGGACAGACGATGCTGGCGTCCTGACATCTGTTCCAGTTCCAGTTTTCTTGTTATCTTCCAGCATCTGTTTTGATGGAATGATGATTTGCTGTTGCTTGCCCGATGTGTCGCTTTCCTGATGTCTTCCAGAAATCATACTTCTCTGGACAAGTCGTTGAGGGTTGATTGTCTGCTGAAGCTCTGTTTCTGTTGTGTCTCGTAGCTGACGACGATTCCTGCTGTACTGACGTCCGTCCTCAGTGCGAATGTTGTATGACCGGATGTTCACCTGTTGGTCTACTTGGCGCTGATCCACTTTTTGGATCCTGGAGGTTGGAATTTCACAATCTGTCCCGGACTCAGTTCTGTCAGCTCTACTGCGCTTCTGTTGTAGTAGTGCGCTTGCTTCAGTTTCCTTTTCTCTAGTTCTTTCTTGATTGGTACAACTGTAGGTTGGAGTAATGTCTTTGACGTCGGCACTTGTGTTCGTGTTCTTCTGCCGAACAGTCTCTGAGCAGGCGAACTGTTTACAGTCTCTGTCGGGATGTTTCTCAGCTCAAGTAAAGCGAGGAAGGGATCTTGATTGTTGTGTTCTGCTTTCTTCATGCACGTCTTTGCAGCCTTCACCGCGCTCTCTGCTTTTCCATTGGACTGAGGGAGTGTGGTGAGCTTGTTACGTGTTCAAACCCATATGCTTTTCTGAACTTTCCAAACTGGTTTGATGTGAATTGATTCCACAGTCTGTTGTCAGGCGTTCTGGTATTCCGTGTCTTGCCAAGTGTCTCTTCAGACAGATGATGACCTCTTTGGATGCTCTTGTTTGTAACCGATCAATCTCAAAGAAATCTTTCTGATTCGCCGCTATCGTTGCAATGTTCTCTTCATTGATCGTCAACAATTGCATGTGCTGCACAGCTTTCAGTCCCAGTACTGGCTTACAGTCCGTTTTGGTGATCGCGAAGTTGACTTTGTATTTCCTTCTGTTCTTTGGGTTTTTCACTCGCAGCACTATCTCCCCCACAGGCTTCATTTCTGTTCCGTTGAACATCACCAGCTTCTTCTTCGTCTCTTGCAGGTCAGACTTTCTTTCATCTCCTGTGACTTCTCTGTACAGGCTCTCAGACATCACGTTTGTTGTTGCACCTGTGTCAAAAGAAATGTTACCGGCATCTCGTTTATCAGCATTTTTGCTCGTATGTTTCTCTCCTTTTTTCTGTTTTTTTCTTCGATCCCGAGGATTTCATTATCGCTTTCAGTGACAGTCTCTTCTTCTTCGAAGTGCCGAACTCTTGTTTTCTTTTGATTTTTCTTGGGTGTTCTGCAGCATGAAGCAAAGTGATTATTTCCTCCACAAGCTTTGCATTTTCTTCCAAATGCTGGACATTTCTCTTTTGCTCTTGGGTGCTTTCCACCACAATATCCGCATTTCTCTCGTA
>JAPXFY010000023.1:56528063-56538063 GCA_030674185.1 Monoplex corrugatus
GCTAAAAATTACATTAGAGAAACAGACAGAGAGGGGGGGGGGGGAGAGAGATAGAGAGAGAGACAGACAGACAGACAGACAGACAGACAGAGAAAGAAAGAAGAGAGAGACAGAGAGAGAGAGAAAGAGAGACAGACAGACAGAGAGAAAGAGACAGACACACAGACAGACAGACAGACAGACAGACAGACAGAGAGACACACACACAGACAGACAGACAAAGACAGACAGACAGACAGACAGATAGACAGAGAAATACGAACACACGAACATGAAATGTATTGTATAAGGCCAACAGCCCCTTACAACAGAGGTTACAGCAGTGTTACAAACGCAGAAAGCTTTCGTAATCACGATGTGGCAAAATATCAAACTGTGGTTAAAAATGACATCACAGACACGGGAGAGAGAGAGAGAGAGAGAGAGAGAGAGAGAGAGAAAAGAGAGAGAGAGAGAGAGAGAGACTGACAGACAGACAGACAGAAAGACAGACGGACAGGCAGGCAGACAGACAGACAGACAGAGACACAGAGAGAGACAGAGGCAGACCGGCAGAGACACAGACAGAAAAACCAATTGTAGAGAATAAGGGAGTGAGAGAGAGAGAGAGAGAGAGACAGACAGACAGACAGACAGACAGGCAGGCAGACAGACAGACAAACAGAGACACAGAGAGAGGCAGACGGACAGAGACACAGGCAGAAAAACCAATTGTAGAGAATAAGGGAAAGGAAGGAATTCCTTGTGACAAACCATCTGTCTTGTGTCCACCCACTGTGGCTAACTGCTTTCTCCTGCCAGCCTCCTCCTTCTCCTCCTCCCCCCCCCCCCACAACCACCATCACCACCATCCCTCCCCCTTCCTCCCTCCCTTACACCTCCTGGGAACCTTTATTATCCACCCCCGCCCCTTAGACGGTGTGTGTGTGTGTGTGTGTGTGTGTCTGTGTGTCTGTCTGTGTGTCTGTGTCTGTATCTGTATCTGTGTGTTTTCGTGTTTATTTGTACGAGAGAAAGAGAGAGAAAGAGAGAGAGAGAAACACACACACAGACAGACAGATAGATAGAAAGACAGACAGGCAGACAGAGTGTGTGTGTCGGTGTCGGTGTGTGAGAGAAAGAAACAGAAGCAGAAAGAGAGAGAGAGAGAGAGAGAGAGAGAGAGGAGTGTATGTCTGTGTTGTGTGTGTGTGTGTGTGTGTGTGTGTGTGTGTGTGTGGTGTGTGTGTGTGTGTGTGTGTTTCTGTGTATGGGTGTATGTGTGTGTGTGTGTGTGTGAACGTGCTTGTGTAGTTGTTAGGGGACAATTCGACGTGTACGGTAGTAAAAAGGGGACGTATGTGTAATTGGGGACGTCCCCAAAATACACAAAAGTAAAATTGGCTCAAAGACACAAAATAAGCTCAAAATGATGTCCTATTGCGTATGAAATATGAATTACACAATCGAAAAAAAATGTCCCCTTATTACTATATATTTTACTTGTAGTAATTTGGGGGTGTCCCTTTTTTTTTTACTACATCACACTTACCCTGTTCTCACACAGATTGAGTCACATTCATCTTCCTTCACAAGCATAAAAAGGAACAATCTGTGGCTCTGTCCAATGGCGACGTGCTTTTATCAGGGCAAAACAACCTACATTTCACATGGGAAACAACCACATTACAACCAGCTCATATACACACATGCGCACACGCACACATACACAAAGAAAAAGAGAAATCCAACCTAATCCAGTCTACTATAACCCAAGAGAGCGCAGGAATGACATCTTCAAAATTTTCAACCAGCATTCATCGCAGTCAGTCACCTCCATATATGCTCCACTGAGTCTGAAGAGAAGAGGGGGGGGGGGGGGGGGAGGTGGAACAGGGCCTTTGAAACAATAAGCATTTTCTCTTTTTGTGTGTGTGGAGATCATACTCCCCCTCCCCCTTTACTTGATGAAAACGGTATTGAGTGGCGCCCGGAGCTTGGGAGGTGATTGTGTGGAGAGTGGTGAGGTATTGGTGCTCTGGGTACCATCTGCACCCCTGGAGTGTTTTTCGTAACTTCTTGTTAACTTTTGTTAACTTCTTGTTAACTTCTTAACAGTGCATGTAGGTGTAGAACACTTGTTTTCTTGCTCCCTGTAGAATGGGAGGGAATTTTAGCCTTTTCTTTTACTGTAACTTAAATGGTGCAAGCATTATACTATTTCTTGTATTCTCTCATTCTATCGCTCATTTCTGTCTTTCTTTCTTTCTTTATTTATTTCTGTCTTTCTTTCTTTCTTTCTTTTTTGTTTCCTTCTCTCTCACTCTGTCACTCTCTTTCTCTCTCTCACTCACTCTCTCTCTCTGTCACTCTCTCTCTCTGTGTGTCTCTCTCACGCACACACATATTCTCTCTCTCTCTCTCTGTCTGTCTGTCTGTCTATATCGTCTTTGGCATTGTATTAACAATGGACTCTTCCCCTTGCTTCCTTTGATCTTTTTTTCTTCTTCTCTAAATTAAAATAGGCTGCTCTGGGCATCGGATTCTGCCCCCCCCCCCCCCCTTGCTTCTCTGTTGGCTGTGTTGGGTCCTTTCTCTGTTCTCGTTCCAAGTATCGCTGACATTCCTGGTTCATACTAAGGAAACATTAAGCTGACATCACCAGAATGATCAGAGCATTACTCTTTTAACTCCCTCACCCTATCCATCAGCACATTGCATTGTCAACCATGCTATCAAAGCAAAGACTTAACCCATTGACTCCCTCACTCTGTCCACCAGCTTCCTGCAGAAAGCTGGTGGATAAGGTGAGGGAGTCAAAGGGTTAAGTTTTTACAGTTGGTGAATAGAGTGCGGAAGTTAAAGGATTTAAGAAGGGTAGCGAACAGATCAGTTGTAATTTTTATGAGATTGAACTCGAGATTCCAGATCTTGAATCCGTGGTTGTATAACAAATGACAGTCAAAACCGCTACATTAACGATAAATAGAGGGATGGAGGAGAAATCACTAGTTTGGTTTTGAAGGGGACGGGAGGAGGACGACATACAGTGAAGTGTAATGATAAAGTTAGTTGGCCAGTTGGTTTGTCGGCTGGCAATTTGCTGGTTGGCTTTGTTTGGCTAGTTGGTTGTGTGATTGATTGAATGCAAAACGCATGGTTTTACACACACACACAAACACACACACACACACACACACACACACACACACACACACACACACACACACACATACACACACACACACACACACACACACACTCAAGCTTGTTACAGCTGGATAATTTGCCTAGGGATTAAACACACGCGCACACACTCACACGCATACACACACACACATATACACACATACA
Organism: Monoplex corrugatus; assembly: GCA_030674185.1. Taxonomy (NCBI): domain Eukaryota; kingdom Metazoa; phylum Mollusca; class Gastropoda; order Littorinimorpha; family Ranellidae; genus Monoplex; species Monoplex corrugatus. The sequence goes on from JAPXFY010000023.1 coordinate 56,531,397, forward strand.
CACACACATTCTCTCTCTCTCTCTGTCACACACACACACACATACACACACACACACACACAAACAAACAAACACACAAAAACACACACACGCACGCACGCACACACACACATACACGCACACACGCGCGACCGCGTGTACACAACATCCAAGTTCGTGAAAGCTGAATACTCAGCACGTGGAATACTTGTCTCTCGGTTGAGTTCAAGTCACGCACGAATCTGAGTGTCTGAACAGTCGGACGTTCAGCTTCAGTCACATTTGAACTTCGTTATGACTGGAGGAAACAGGGATTTTATTTATTTATTCATTTACTGCAATTGTGTCTGTTGGGCTGCTGAAAAATGTCCACTGTGAAAGCAAAGAACAGGAAATACATCGGTTGCTGTGAATTTATGACAAGGTAAGCACCTTTCATTCTTTTGTACTATATTATAACTCTGATTACCAGTGATATCGATAGTTCTGTAGCAGGCTGTTGCCGTCTTTGTTGACAAAGTTGTGAACTCAAAATCTGATATCTGGAGTTCACTCGCACCTGGCAGCATAAAAACGTACCTGTTCGTTGCTTACCTTTAATGTTTCAATAAATGTGTAAGGCATGAGCTTAGTGTTTTATAGGTGCTTACCCACTCCAACACTTTGCCATTGCATAGTTTTGTGCAAACTAAGTTTGGTTAGAAGTAATTCTTGGCAGATTTGAGTGGCGAGCATATGGAATTTTTGGAATGTGATTTTTTTTAACAATCTTCTCCGATCTTCAAACTCTGCACCACTGAGTGAAGCGTTTATGAATTTTCTGACTGGAAGACTTCCTTTTTTCCCTCTCTCTCTCTCTCTCTCTCTCTCTCTCTCTCTCTCTCTCTCTCTCTCTCTCTCTCTCTCTCTCTCTCTCTCTCTCTCTCTCTCTCTCTCTCTCTCTAACAAAACTCCGATCACTGGACGTGAACAGACGTTAAAGGGAATACGAGAGGAATGGGAGGACTATATAACACTGATCCGTTTTGGATGCCAGAAACCCTGGACTCCATACTGGGATGAAGTTGTCCCACCACCCCACACCTTTACAGTATGTCTTGATTGGTGGTCTGGGCGCTAGTCTTTCAGATAAGATGACAAACCGATGTCCTTGTGTGCAGCATGCACCTAACATGTTGAAGAACCCACAGAGATAAAAAATTTTGGGCAAAGTCCTGTAAAAAAAAAATCATGTTCATGGGGGAAACACACACACACACACACACACACACACACACACACACACACACACACACACACACACACACACACACACACACACACACACACACACACTAATAGTATCTCCACCTTCTGGAAATTCTGTGCTAGAAATTTCCTCTTTTCTGTCACTTTGTTTCTGCCTTGTTCCTTGGCTTTCTGTCATTTCTTCCTATCATTTTCTGCCTTGCTGATTCATTTACCTGTATGTGTTCAATATAGCCTTATGTACTTTTTCTTAGGATTGATAGCTAGATGCATGTATTAAATGCAATTTTGGCTCTAAGGTGGTGATATGCGGAAGCAACTTTAGGTAATTTATGCCCGTTTTTATGTTTTGGTGTCCTTAGGTACACTTAAGTTTGTATTCAGGTGTTTTTTTAAATCCCTTATGTGAAAAATCGTATGGTGTAATCAACACCAGGGGCATGACCTTAAATTATGTGCACGGGTGTATTGATATCTGTATTTTTTTCCTGTTGAAGCGGTTATACCCTGTATGTTTTAAAGCGGTTATACCCTGTATGTTTTAAAGCGATTATACCCTGTATGTTTTAAAGCGGTTATACCCTGTATGTTTTAAAGCGGTTATACCCTGTATGTTTTAAAGCGGTTATACCCTGACATGGCTCTATGCAATCGGCTAGGCTTTAAACAAGCACAGTAACATAAACATAAGAGGTGTCATCTCCAATTTAGAGGATCTCCAGCTACTTTGCCGTGACCTGCAGCCTGTTGTATTGGCTCTACAAGAAACGTTTGTGCGTGAAGGGAAAATGTTTCTTTTATTGGATTTCAACATTATTTCGAAACCAGCACAACCTAAAGATGAGGGAGTAACAGGTGGAGTGTCTTTGCTTCTACACAGGTCCGTTTTGTTTAGTCCTGTTAATCTGAACACTAGTTTGCAAGCAGTGGCGGCAAGGGTGTCTCTAGACAAAACCATAACCATTTGCTCTCTGTATCTCCCTCCGTCTGTTGCTGTTACAAAAGAACTGGCTGATCTGATTGAGGAACTTCCAAAACCTTTTCTGTTGTTGGGCGATTTGAATGACCATTCTTCACTTTGGGATTGTGAAGATACTTCAGCCCGTGGTCTCTTGTTGGAAAACGTCATAGCCGAATATGGCTTATGCTGTCTAAACGATGGATCAACGACTTACCTTCACCCTGCAAATGGTACTTTCTTGTTTAGATCTATCAGTGTATATATCACTGGTCTTGGACTATGAGTGGAGAGTTCTGGATGATCTGGATGGAAATGACCATCTTCCAGTTGTCTTAAATACAAACGTCGAACATGAATCTTTACTGGAACGCTTGAATTTTCACAAGGCTACCTGTGATTTATTCGCAAGGACCATCCAGAGCGGTGTAGAGGAAGAGAAAGTCCTACAAAGTGATGACTCGGTAGACACTCTAACAAGTCATTTGGAATTGTGCCAAAAAAGCAATTCCCACGTCGTCAAAAGAAATTTCACATGCCTAAAACACTATGGTTTACTTCTGAATGTAAACAAAACAAGACAGCAAGAAAGCTCAACGTCGACGTCGTGTCTTCCAAACACCATCAGCGGACAATGTTTGGGTTCATCAAAAACTCCGAGCAAAGTCGAGGTATGTCTTTAAAACAAGTAAACGACAGTCGTGGAGAGACTTTTGCTCCAAACTGACGTCCCGAACTCCAAAAAAGAAAGTGTGGAAAATTATCAAAAAAATTAAAGAGAAAAACGCCTGTCTCTCTAGCAACTATCTGAAACTGTCAGATTGTCTGATTACTGACAAAAAAGCTATTTGTAACCTGTTAGCATTCACCATTGAAAACAACTCTTCCTCAGCCAACAAATCGGCGCTTTTCCGTAAACACAAATCCTTGAAAGAAAAGAGCCTGTAACTTCGTCTCTGAAAACACGGAAGAGTTTGTGACAATCTTCAGCTGACGTCAGGCGAACTGAAAGGTGCTCTTCTGATTTGCTCTGACTCTTTTCCTAGCCTAGATAAAATTCATTACAAACTCGTGAAGCATCCCCCGAAAAAAGGTTCAGAAACTATGTTGAAAGTGTACAATTACATATGGACGACAGGATTCTTCCCTCCCTCGTGGCGGAGAGTCCCTGATCATCCCTGTACCTAAACCTGGAAATGATCTATCCAATCCTTCCAATCTTTTTTTTATTTATTTTGTTGTTTTTTTTTATGATTTTTTTAGGATCATTGCGCTCAGGAAGGTTACCTTCGCGCTCACCTTTTTTTTCTTTCTTTTTTTTTCTTTTTCGTCACATTATTTTCTACGCCACCTTAATGGCCACAGAAGCTGGAACAGTTTTTATAATGCAATGATGATGATGTCGATGAGGATGATAATCATGATGCTATGGACTTCCATCTAGGATTGAGACTGCGCGACAGGCCTGTACTCCACGCTTACTATCATAACATATCCTGGCGTCAACCAGGCCCGAGAGATACAGACACCTGTGGTGCTGGTTAGAAGATTTGAGCGACACCCTCAATGACGCATCCGTGAAGTGGATGAGACTCGACTGTGTGGTTCCAGTCTTCCCAATGAGCCCATAGCACACCCAATTCTGGGTTGGAGCCGGTTAGAGCCGAAAAATCCCATAATGATATAGTTTTGAAGGGACTGATGGGGAATCGAACCCGCAATTTTCCAGTCGGTAGTCCGTAGCGTTGACCACTACACCACGGTTACTGGTTCAATCTTTTTAACCTTGTTTTTCCCCTAAGGCCATAAGGAAACGGATGAAGTGTTTGATATTTTATTCATAAAACAGTTTGTCCAAAGATATAGAATAAACAAAATTACACCAAATATACATTATTTTCTAGACCAGACAAACGCAAACATGCCAATGAAAAATATTTTGTCTTTATATTTTTGGGGGAAATGCCGTGCAGTGATTTCTACCACAAGTGGAATGTAAACCGAGCACTTAGGAAGTAACGTTAACATCTTAATTAATTAAATTGAACACTGGCATTTACGTATGAATATTTTGGTGTTCCCCTTTATATTATGTGTCTATTGTTCTTGCTGCAAAATTTGTTCTCTCATTTGCATTTTGTTTGTATTTTGTTCATTTCATAAATTCTACAGATGTTTGCCTTACAAAAAGATGAAACTGAACAAAGGCGCGAGCGGATAGATAAATGAAAAAAAAAAAAAAAAAAGGAAAACCGCCACGCGATCCGACCTTTTTGCCCATCGTTTTCTAGGTATGTGGCTGGTTAGCTCCACCCCACCCACCTACCCCCCCCCCTCCCCTTTCCGAAAAAAACGTCCTCCTTCAAGTCACTTCTTTTATCGAAAAAGAGATCGTACGGATGTCGACAGGTACAACATAGGTCTCACATATTTTTCAAAGAGATAATGTGAGCAACATAAGATTTGAAAGTTCATCGAACTGATGTTAGACTAATAAGCGAAGAACTGATATCAGACTAATAAAGTACAGACACTGTAGTGCAAGCACACGTTTAGTTGTTGATCCCATTTACAGCTATGCTGTAACCACTGTTTTCCAAACAGGCACAAGAAACGTTGGGTCAACACAGACAAGTGTCGTGGACCTGGTATCACAGGAATGTCAACTGATTGCCATCACGGGACACGGTCAGCTGTTTGAGACACAGTACCACAGGTAAGTCAACATGTGCACATGGCAGCAAACAACAGTAACAACCAAACCTACAGAAAGTCAGTTGAGGATCTAGTTTTATGTTTTCAGTTCAAACATTTATCGAGATTATTGTCCTCACGCTGGCGAGATATTTCCGTATGTACTTACGCCACAAAAGCCATGTGATGAAAAAGGATCCAAAAAATATGTGCACACACACACACACACACACACACACACACACACACACACACACACACACACACATACACACACACGCGCGCGCGCGCGCGCCCCCTCGTGTTGAATCCAAGGGCTCTTTCTGTACGTAAAGTATCCCTCACCTTCTGGAATTTTTTTGTGCTAGAAATTTCCTCTTTTGTTATTTTCTTTGTTTGCCTCGCTCCTTTTTGCTTTCTGTCATCTTTTCCTTTATCCACTTTGCTGGCCCATTTACCTGTATGTATCCATAAAGCCTCACGTTCTTTCCATTAGGGCTGATAATTGGGTACATGTATTAAATGCATTTTTTGCTCTAAGGAAACATGATGTGCAGAAGCGATACCCCGTGGGGATACCGGGGGCTCTTTCGGTATAAATAGTATCCCCACCTTTTGGAAATTATGTGCTAGAAATTTCCTCTTTTCTGTCACTGTTTCTTCTTTCTTTCTTTGCTTTCTGTCATTTCTTCCTATCATTATCTGCCTTGCTGGTCCATTTACCTGTATGTGTTCTATAAAGTCTTACGTACGTTCTCTTAGGATTGAAAACTGGGCAAATGTATTAAGTGCATTTTTGGGTCTATGGAAATGAGATATACGGAAGCAATTTTAGGTAATTTATACCCGTTTTTATTTTAGTGTCCATAGTTATATTTTGATTTGTTTAAATCCACTGTGCGATAAATTGGACGGAGTGGTCAACGCCAGTGGGATATCCTTATATTATGTGCGCGACTGCATTGGTGTGTGTACTTTTTTTTATTTTCCATGTTTTTTTTTCCAGTATCAACAAGGTGTGTGTTTACAGGTGTTATAGCCCTGACAATGGCCCTGCACAGTCGGCTGGGCTTTAGATAACAATAATGATGACAATAATAATAATTATTATAATTGTAATAATTATAATGTGATGATAATGATGGTAATAACGATGATAATGACGATAATGATGATGGTGGTGATGATGATGATGATGATGGTGGTGGTGGTGATGATGATGATGATGATGATGATGATGATGATGATGATGATGATGATGGTAATGATGATGATGAGAAACCCTTTTATTTTACCATTTTTCCATTGAGCCTGTTTCTACCATCAGGATTAATTGCGTACATGTATTAAGTGCATTTTCAGATCTAAGAAGACGTAATTGTTTTGTGGCGGCAGTTATAGGTCCTCTAGGTCAGTTTGTATAGAGCTAGAGGCCTACGTTTTTGTGTATTTAAGGTCTGTTTATGGATTTGTATTTTTAAGTTTGTTTTGTCTAACCCTCTTTGTGTTAACTTCGGCAGAATACCAACGCTAGGGATATATCCTTAGATTATTTTAGTGAATGCAATGATATTTGTCTTGACTGGTCTGTAAAAGGCATTACAATAGACGGAGAATACCTCAGTCACCTCGGGTTTGCTGACGACATTATCATCTTTGCGGAGAGTTCCAAGCAACTGCAAAATATGCTGAATGAACTGGATGAACACGGCAAAGAGGTAGGACTAACAGTGAACTTGAAGAAAACAAAAATTATGGTCAACAACTACATCGAATTCTAGACGGAAA
>JAPXFY010000023.1:56540563-56553063 GCA_030674185.1 Monoplex corrugatus
GGCAACATGAACAAAAACAAGAATGAGGACAACAAAAACGTAAGAGGAGACAAAAAAGCAACAACAAACAAACAAAAGAAAATCAGTAACAACAGGAACGACAAGGACAACAAAACGGAAAAAAGGAGAAAAAACGAATATTCGTTACAAAAAAAAAAGTCGAAAAAAAAAAAACCCAGCAACAGCAGCAACACAAAAGAGAAACCCAGAAAAAAAGCATTGCAAAACAGAAACAAGAAAGTTAAAATAAAAAGAACAGAAAACAGAACAATACGCAATGCAAGGCAAATCCAAAACTAGGCTTGTTACGCAAACAATAACAAGACCATCAACATGGATACACAGGAGAAATGAAGAGCAAAAGGAACAAGAAGCAATGCGACAAGAAGCAGAAAACGAACGTCTGTAAAGACAACAACGGCAAAACCTTCACCAGCAAATCGCCAAGCAAAGCACAAAGAACAGTGAAAGGGGAAAAATTCAAGAACAATGAACACGTCGAAAAGACTGGCAACACGAACAGGATCAAGAATGAAACACAATGGAACGAGCATAACTAGGGGACAAAATCAAAAACAACAGAAAAAGAAAAAACGGCTAAAACCACATAAAGAAGACAATCAATAAAAGAAAACGGAAAAGTGGGAAAAAGTGACACAAACAAAAACAAAAGAAGAAAAGGAAAGAGAAAATTAAAACAATAATGACAAAAACAACAATACCAAAGAAAAATTACGACTATAAACAAAGACACAAGAAGACAAAGAAACGAAAGAACAACAAAGTCAAGAACAAGAGGAGGAATAGTACAGGAAGAACCAAGTGTAGAAAAACAAAAGTATACAGTAACAATATCAACACATGGCAGAACCAAAACACCAAGGGCACCTAGGAACAGAACAAACAAAACTTTTCAGAAAAAAACTAAAATCAGACAGAACAACACGAGGAAAAAGATCAAAAGCAGTAAGAACTAGAAAAGCAGCAAAAACAAGAAAACCAAACCAAAAACAAAAACAACAAAATTATTCTCAAGAGAAACGAGTAGATCTACAGAAAGAGCAAGATAGAAACAGCAAAAGCGACAACACCAAAATCATGAAAATAATACCAACAAATAGCGGAAAGTCAACAAGACGAATTACAAAATCTAAGCGGAGCAAGAAAGCAAGAAGACATTAACAAACAAAACAAAGCAGAACAGGAGAATTAAAATACCACTTTACAGCTACAGCAACACGAAAGAGAAAACCTCAAAACAAAAAACCACAAAAAAACCAAAACAAACCAATACAGAAAAAATCACACACGAAAAAACAACAAAAAACCCAAACAAAACACAAAAAAAGAGAGAGAGAAAGCAAGAACAGTATACAATATACAGCAAATCCATTGCCATTATCATTACACATCAATAACGGTATCAACTTGAAAAAAATATACGAAATCAAAACCAATAACGGCAAGAAAATCGGGAGAAAGAAAAGAGTGAAAGGGACAAGAAGCAGAACAAGAAAAAGCAGAAAAGAACATCTATGAGAACAACAACGGCAAAGATATCAACACGTCATCACTAAAATCACGAAGAAGAGTGGAAGAGAACAAATCAAGAACAAAAAGTAAATCAAAGACAAAATAGCAACAAGACCAGGAATGACGAAATCAAAAGCAACAACAAAAAACACTGAAACGATATGAAGAAAACGAGCAACAAAAAAAAACAGAAAGAAAACAAAGAAAAAACAAAACATAAGAAACAAACAAAAGAAAAAAGAAAAACAAAGGAAAGCGGAAGAAAGTAACGAAAAGATAGAACATTCACGACAAGAACAACAGAAACAGGAGAGAAAAAAACACGAACCTAAACAAATACCGCAAGAAGTCAAAGAAACAAAAGAACAACAAAGTCAACAGGAACAAGAGGAGGACCGAGTACAGGAAGAATAAACGCAGAAGAGCAGTATACAATATACAGCAAATCCATTGCCATTATCATTGCACAATCAATAACGGTATCAACATGAAAAAGGATACGAAATCAAAACCAATAACGGCAAGAAAATCGGGAAAAATAGAGTAAAAAGGACTAGAAACAGAACAACAAGAAACAGAAGAAGAACATCTATGGTAACAACAACGGCAAAGATAACACGTCATCACTAAAATCACGAAGAAGAGTGGAAGGGAAAAAATCACGAACAAAACGTAAATCAAAGACAAAATAGCAACAAGACCAGAAATAAAAATAAATACAAACATAACCAGTGGATGAAATCAAAAGCAGCCACAAAAAAAACCTGAAACCATATGAAGAAAACGAGCAACAAGATAAACAGACGAAAACAAAACAAAACAAAACAATACAAAAACAAAGAAGTACAAAAGGGAAACGGAAGAAAGTAACAAAAAGGTAAGGCATTCATGACAAAAACAAGAGAAACAAGAGAAAAGAAGAAAAAAACACGAACATAAACAAAATACCACAAGAAGTCAAAGAAACAAAAGAACGACAAAGTCAACAGGAACAAAAGGAGGAACACGTACAGGAAGAACAAGTGTTGAAGAGCAAAACAACAGCAAGAATACGATCACAATATCAACACATGACAGAACCAGAACACCAAATGCACCAAGGAACAGAAACAAATGAAAAAAGTCTTCAGAGAGGACAAATGCAAGACAGAAAAACACAAGAAAAAAGAACAAAAGCAGAAAGAACTACAAGAGCAGCAAGGACACGAAAAACAAAACAAAAAACAAAAAATTATTGGGAAGAGAAAATACGGAAGAAAAGCGACATAAGAATAATATCAACAAATAGCCGAACCACAACACCAAGGTCACAAACTATAACACGAGTTGCAAAGTCTAGGAGACAGAGCAAAAACAAGAAGACAAAGAAAGAAACCGACAACGACAGAACAAAAACTACTACGATGATAACAATACGAAAGAGACACCCCCCCAAAAAACCAACAACAAAAAAACAAAAAACAAAAAAAACGCACATGAACGAAAAATCGGAAACGAAAGGGGAAAAAAACAACGAGCAGTACACAGCAAATGCCAAATCCATGACAATAATTATTGCAGTCGATAACAACGGTATCAACATGGATAAACAGATGAAAAGAAATCAATAACATCAAGAAAACCAGGAGAAACGGAAGAGTAAAAGGGACGAGAAGCAAAACAAGAAGAAATCTAAGACAATAATAAGTGCAAAAACATAACACATCGCCAAGAAAAGCACGATGAAGAAGACTGGCAGAAAAAAAAATCAATAACAAAAAGTAAACGAAAAGACGAATAGCAACAGGACAAAGAACAAGAATGAAAATGAGAAAAAAGACTAAAGAAACATAACTAGGGGACAAAATCAAAAGCAGAGACAAAAGTAAAAGAAAAATAGCTGAAACAATACGAAGAAAGCGAGCAACAAAACAAAGCAGAACAAGAAAAACAAAGAGAAAACAAAAGGGAAAACAAAAGGGAAAGATCACAGGATAATAGACGTTAAAGCATAAATGACAAGAACAATGAAAACAAATGGAAAAATACGAACATGGCCAAGACATCAAGAAGTTAAAGAAACAAAACAAACAAAAAGAGAAAAAAACAACAACAAAGAAACAAAGAAAAGAAAAACAAAAGAAAAATATCAAGAACAGGAGCAAGAAGATTACGAACAGCAAAATCAAAGAGAAAAATCAATCTAAACATACAAGTCAAATGCAAAACAAAGGGACAAAAAGAACAACAAAATGAACAACATACACAGGTAACAAAGACAAACAATGCAGAGAAAAGAACTAGAGTAGAAGATGAAAACCCACAACAGCAAGAGTATAAGAACAATATCAACAAGTAGCAGAACTAATCAGGATCACCAGTAATATCGGGAACTACGAAAACTTAACAATGCATAACCAAAAAAGGACCAAAACAACAAAAAACAAAGGAGAAAATGACAACAAAGGAACACGAGCAATGCAGAAAGAAAAAAAACATCCAAAGAGAGCAAAAGCAAAATCAAGAACAAAAACGAAGACAACTAATAATATAATAATAATTACAATATTTATATAGCGCAAAATCTTGATAAAATCAAATCTAAGCGCTGAAGCAGACACACACGCAAGCACGCACGCACGCACACACACGCACGCACACACACAGACACACACACACACACACACACACACCCACACACACGCATGGCTATAAATGGGGAGAAAGAATAAAAGCAATAAAAGCAAGAATAAAAGCAATGGAAAATTATAGAGAGCATAGCATATACAATTATATATTATAACCATGTGATTCCCTCCGAGCGGAGACAGGCTGCAGAGGGGGGGGGGGGGGTTGAGTGAGGTTAGGATTTTATGCGGAGGAGAAAAGGTGAGTTTTGAGAGCGGACTTGAAGGAGACAAAAGTAGGTTGCTGACGGACTGAGAGAGGAAGTTTGTTCCAGGAGAGTGGACCAGAAACAGAGAAGGCTCGTGGACCATAGGTATTGAGCTTAGTGCGTGGAAAGCGAAAAGTCAGAGGATCAGAGGCAGAGCGGAGGGTACGTGAGGGAACATAGATCTCAAGTAGGCTTGACAGGTAATCGGGGGCTGCGTTATTGAGGCTTTTGTAGCACATGGTGTCTAGTTTGTACTGTATGCGCTTTGATACAGGGAGCCAGTGAAGTTGTGCCAGGAGAGGAGATATGTGGTCAGCTTTTTTCTTTTTGAGTACAAGGCGTGCAGCACTGTTTTGAATTCGCTGTAGGATGTGAATGGTGGAGGCAGGAAGACCAGACAGGAGTGAATTGCAATAGTCAATGCGAGACATTATGAAGGAGAGAACGAGTTTTGCAGTTGTTTCGACAGAGAGATACTTCCTGATCAGCCTTATACGATGGAGATGATAGTAGCAGGATCATCGAGAGCACCACTACAACAAATCCACAAAAATGCAAATAACAAAACGAAGAAACAAAACTCAAAGTCAAGTGGAAATCAAAAAAGCACACAAGAATAGCAACAGCAAAGTCAACAAGAACCCGAAGAAACAAGGACGAAAACGAGATAAAAAGAGCAAAAACAACAGCAAGAGCATCGTCGTCGGCCTCTTTACATCTCAGGAGATGATAGTCTGCACCAGGAGGCGTTGTGGTCATGACGTGCACTTTAAGAGTAGTGTAAACTAATAACAGAACCGCAACACTAAAAACATAAAAAGCGAAAAAAAGAAAAACTACTGAGCAGAACAGAAACAAGGCAAAAACAACCGCAAAACGGGAGAATAAAACAAAAACTTCTAAGACAACAACTTAAAACAGAAACCCAAAGCAAAACCAAAAAATAAGAAACACGCCAACTGCAAGTCACCAAGAAAAGCACGAAGAAAAAGAGTGAAAGGGGACAATATCAAGAACAAGAAGTACATCAAAAAGAAGAAAAACATCAACAAAACCAGGATCAAGATAAAACAAACAAACAAACAAAAAAGACAGACAGAACGAATATCACAAGGAAACAAAATCAAAATCAACAAAAAGAGGGGGACAACACATCTTAAACAGTAGTAAGAAAGCGAGCAACAAAATAGAAAAAAAAAATGAACACAAAACAAAAAGCAAGAACAAAAAAAGAGAAAAGGGAAAAAAGTACTGATACTGAAAGAAAAAACTATGCCATTAGTAACAAGAACGATAGAGTGAAAATACGAACACAACGGCAGACAACAAGAAGTCAAAAACAAACCAAAAAACAAAAAACAAAAAAACAAAGAAAGGAAGGAATAACATAACAAGAACAAGAGAAAGAACAAGAACAGGACGAACAAGTATAGAAGAGCAAAAAGTACACCAGCAAGAATACATTAACAGTATCAACACATGACGAGAGCTAGAGCACAAGCGTAACCAAGCAACAAGAACAAACAAACAAAACTTTAGAGGAGAACAAAAAGAAAAAAGAGCAACAAGAGCAGCACGAACAAACACAAACAAATACAAAAACAAAAATAACAAAATCAACAACAACAACACCAAAGTCAACAAGATGAAGAAAAGGAACAATTACAAGAACAATACTTGAAAAATAAACATCCCCCCAAGCCCCTCCCACCCCAAAAAAAACACCAAAAAACCAACGACAAAAAAAAAAAAAAAAAAAAACCCACAGAAACGAACGAGAAAACACAACAACATGAACATAAGAATAATGTCAACACATGCTAGAATTAAAACACAAAGAGCACGAAGAAAAATGACAAAGCAAAAAGAAAAAGACCAAGAAAGACAACCACCACTAACAAGAACATTAAGAAAAAGATAAGCAAAAACAGAGTAAATATCATAACCAAACTATACAAAAAGTCAAACAAACAAACAAAAAGAACAGCAACAGATCTACGAAAACGAGACAAACGAGCGTAGGAAATACTACAACAAGAATAAAACAAACAATATCAACAAATAATGGAACCACAACATCACGAACACCAGCAGTATCTTAAAGAAGTAAAATTACAATGCAGATAAAAAGAAAACAAGAATAAAACAAACAATATCAACAAATAATGGAACCACAACATCACGAACACCAGCAGTATCTTTAAGAAGTAAAATTACAATGCAGATAAAATGAAAACAAGAATAAAACAAACAATATCAACAAATAATGGAACCACAACATCACGAACACCAGCAGTATCATTAAGAAGTAAAATTACAATGCAGATAAAAAGAAAACAAGAATAAAACAAACAATATCAACAAATAATGGAACCACAACATCACGAACACCAGCAGTATCTTTAAGAAGTAAAATTACAATGCAGATAAAAAGAAAACAAGAATAAAACAAACAATATCAACAAATAATGGAACCACAACATCACGAACACCAGCAGTATCATTAAGAAGTAAAATTACAATGCAGATAAAAAGAAAACAAGAATAAAACAAACAATATCAACAAATAATGGAACCACAACATCACGAACACCAGCAGTATCTTTAAGAAGTAAAATTACAATGCAGATAAAAAGAAAACAAGAATAAAACAAACAATATCAACAAATAATGGAACCACAACATCACGAACACCAGCAGTATCTTTAAGAAGTAAAATTACAATGCAGATAAAAAGAAAACAAGAATAAAACAAACAATATCAACAAATAATGGAACCACAACATCACGAACACCAGCAGTATCTTTAAGAAGTAAAATTACAATGCAGATAAAAAGAAAACAAGAATAAAACAAACAATATCAACAAATAATGGAACCACAACATCACGAACACCAGCATTATCTTTAAGAAGTAAAATTACAATGCAGATAAAAAGAAAACAAGAATAAAACAAACAATATCAACAAATAATGGAACCACAACATCACGAACACCAGCAGTATCTTTAAGAAGTAAAATTACAATGCAGATAAAAAGAAAACAAGAATAAAACAAACAATATCAACAAATAATGGAACCACAACATCACGAACACCAGCAGTATCTTTAAGAAGTAAAATTACAATGCAGATAAAATGAAAACAAGAATAAAACAAACAATATCAACAAATAATGGAACCACAACATCACGAACACCAGCAGTATCTTTAAGAAGTAAAATTACAATGCAGATAAAAAGAAAACGAGAATAAAACAAACAATATCAACAAATAATGGAACCACAACATCACGAACACCAGCAGTATCTTTAAGAAGTAAAATTACAATGCAGATAAAAAGAAAACAAGAATAAAACAAACAATATCAACAAATAATGGAACCACAACATCACGACCACCAGCAGTATCTTTAAGAAGTAAAATTACAATGCAGATAAAAAGAAAACAAGAATAAAACAAACAATATCAACAAATAGTCGAACCACAACATCACGAACACCAGCAGTATCTTTAAGAAGTAAAATTACAATGCAGATAAAAAGAAAACAAGAATAAAACAAACAATATCAACAAATAGTCGAACCACAACATCACGAACACCAGCAGTATCATTAAGAAGTAAAATTACAATGCAGATAAAAAGAAAACAAGAATAAAACAAACAATATCAACAAATAGTCGAACCACAACATCACGAACACCAGCAGTATCTTTAAGAAGTAAAATTACAATGCAGATAAAAAGAAAACAAGAATAAAACAAACAATATCAACAAATAGTCGAACCACAACATCACGAACACCAGCAGTATCTTTAAGAAGTAAAATTACAATGCAGATAAAAAGAAAACAAGAATAAAACAAACAATATCAACAAATAGTCGAACCACAACATCACGAACACCAGCAGTATCATTAAGAAGTAAAATTACAATGCAGATAAAATGAAAACAAGAATAAAACAAACAATATCAACAAATAATGGAACCACAACATCACGAACACCAGCAGTATCATTAAGAAGTAAAATTACAATGCAGATAAAATGAAAACAAGAATAAAACAAACAATATCAACAAATAATGGAACCACAACATCACGAACACCAGCAGTATCTTTAAGAAGTAAAATTACAATGCAGATAAAAAGAAAACAAGAATAAAACAAACAATATCAACAAATAATGGAACCACAACATCACGAACACCAGCAGTATCATTAAGAAGTAAAATTACAATGCAGATAAAAAGAAAACAAGAATAAAACAAACAATATCAACAAATAATGGAACCACAACATCACGAACACCAGCAGTATCATTAAGAAGTAAAATTACAATGCAGATAAAATGAAAACAAGAAAAAAAAAATCACATGAGCAAAAAGAACACGAAACAACAAAAGCAGAAAAATATCCAAAAAGAACAAAATCGAGAACAAGGACAAATACAACCCAGGATAAATCACAACCAGCAAAAACAACAACAAATCTACAAAAATGAAAGCAAACTGAAGACCAAAGACCAAAGTCAACTAGAAGTCAAACAAACAAGAACAGCAACAGCAACAACAAAGTCAATAAGAATCCGTAGAGAAAAATATCCAGATAAGAACAGGAAGAAGAAAGAAAGAAAACAAGATAACAGTAAGAACAGAGGAAAAATGTTAACAAATACCAGAACCACATCACTAAGAGCACCAACAAGACCACAAATAAGATACTGATGAGCAGTACAAAAACAAGAAACACACAGGAGAATAAATCGACGACACAACAAATGTTACAACTACAACAAACAGGAACCAAAAACACAACAGGTACAGGAACAAGAAATTGGAGATTAAAGACAAAACAGAATAGAATAACAAACAAAATTAGACCAAAGCAAATGACAACCAGAAGTTAACATACATACAATGAAAAACACAGTATCAGTCAAGACGAAGAAGAGCAAAAGGACCATCATCATCATCAAGTGTCTTGCCACATGGCGTTGATCATGGCCCTCTATATGCATCTATCCCCTGTTGCCGCAAGCTCATCTTCCACCCTCTCTGTCTTCAACCACTCTGCAAGTCCGTCCAATACTTTTCCCAGGGTCTACCTGGTGTTCTTTCCCTCCAGCTTTCCTTTTGTGACCAGGTGCTCCACTTCCACTTTCCTCGTAAAATGGCTTGTAAATGTTGTCTGTATTTTCCTACTTTTACGTATGAATGATTTTCTTGTGTTTTCCTCCATCAAGACTGTCTCGTTTGTTTTCTTTGCTGTCCATGGAGCTCTCAACATTCTTCTTAGAAACCACATCTCGGCTGTCTCAATCTTGTTCTGGCTTTGCTTGTTGACTGTCCACGCCTCACAACCGTATAACATTATCGGTTCTATATAACATTCAAGAACTTTCTTCCTGATGTTAACTGATAAGCATTTGTTGGTAAGAACGCTTTTTATCTTCTTGAATGCTGTTCTGGCTTGGCCGATTCTGCTGGCTATTTCTGATGTGCATTTGCCGGACCATAAGTAAATAAAAGAGCGAGCTTTTGAAGTCCTCGATAGTGCTTTCATGTATACATTCCGTCTGTTAATGCTACTTTGCATGAGCTCGGGACATGTTCCACTGTTAGGTTGCCCTGGCAGACGGGCACGCAAGGTCATCTGATTTTCCCCATTTCATCAGATTCGAGGGCAAGAGTTTAACGGACCTGATAATGAAACTGATTCTGAGAGTGGACACCATTTCGGCTTAGACATCTTTGGAGTGTACTTCACATCGAGGTTCCTGTTCTGTTTTATCATTTTGGATTGTTTCCCAAATCGTTGTGGTATGATCTCCACAGCCAGACACTTCCGGAAAGCCTCTTCTATGGACTTACAAAGCCAGGTATTCATTGTCCGTTAGGCAGCCTTGACAGAGGATGATTTTTATTTTTTGAGTTCAGAAGCGATAGTTGTCTGAACTAGTTATCACTCGAATTCTGTTCTTTTGGAATGTATGCTTCATCTGCTACAGTCCATTGGTTGTTAATCTTCAGGTTCCTGCATGCTGATCATATATTTCTGGAGCCACTTGAGGACACGTGAACATGTCCTCAGATCATATCCAGCAGGTAAGCTATTTCATTACGGCCAGATGATTTCAAGTGATGCTTCGCCCTGAGGATTGGAATGCTTTCATGTGATGCTGTTCCAGAGCTGTTTTATCCATTTTGATCGTCCCTGATTTGGGTGGCTGGAATAATTTCCTGCCAAACTGGAAGGGGTGTCTGAAGAAGCAATTTTGGGTCGTCTTTTCGTTGCGCCTTCTTGCGTATTCTGCTTCGATGAGGGCACCTTTTCCCTTTCTTGTGATCCTTTTTTCTCAGATTATAAAGCAGTTTTCATTTGTTTCTTCAAAATTCCTTTTTTCTTCCGGATATACTCATCTAACACTGATGTGTGGATTTCTCAGGAGGGGTTTTCACCTTTGGTTGTTTTACTCCACAGGCGTCACTACATGTTGCATATACAGAGTATCTGAACGTGGCTAGTTTGAGTTTCAGTGTGCATCAGCGCATTTAGTTTGTGGATGATTTATTTATCCAGCCTCTCCAAGTCCTCTTTTGCACTTAGGGACGGGCAGATTGAGTTTCTGGCGTAGCACCACCAGTACAGTTTCGTCCGAACAATTTTCGTGGATGTCGGTGAATATCCTTGGCACTGCGAATTGATCCTGGTCCTGGTTTTCCGACATTGTATCTGCTGGCGCAGAGCGCTGCTGTTTATTCATCACGGCCCTTTTTCGTCCTGTGGATCCTCATGCTGCGCTTGGTAGAGAATCTGCTTCCACAGCACGCGGGAATTCTTTTTTTCTTCTTCTACTTCTGGTCCGTAGTGGATTTTCAGTTGGTACTAGGTTGGCACCGATAGATTCACCGTTCTCTTTCCCTTTCCGTGAATCCTGGGAGCATCTTTCATTTTTGGAAGAGGAGGCAAATTGGAAAAAGAAGGCAAGGTGGGAAGTCAGCACACACAGTCCATAAATCTAGTCTTTCCCAGTGTCATCCTGTCTTTTGTGGACATCCTCTGAACTGTTCATGAAAGTCAGTGGTCTAGTCACGTGTCAATATTAAGAAACTGGGGAGAGCCGGGCAGCAGAAACCCCCGTCAAGCAAATGTTTTGGCCCTGAACTTAGACTAAGGGGACTGGATAGCATCCAGGTCCTGACTGTTGGATGCTCTTCTGTTGTGATAAAGTTTTTTGTTTTTGTTTTTTTAATAAAAATCGATCCTCCGTCTAGATTCGAATACCCCGGGGACGGGGGAGGGGGGAAGTGCCAAGGGGAGGGAACTTAGTGACGGGGGTGGGGGTGGTGCCTAAGGGAGGGAAATTGGGGACGGGTGAGGGGGGAAGTGCCAAGGGGAGGGAACTTAGTGACGGGGGTGGGGGTGGTGCCTAAGGGAGGGAAATTGGGGACGGGGGAGGGGGCAAGTGCCAAGAGGAGGGAACTTGGGGACTGGGAAGGGGGGAAGTGCCAAGGGAGGGAAGTTGTGGACTGGGAAGGGGGAAATGCCAAGGGTGCTTCTGGAGGGGGAGAACCAAAGGGAGGGGGAAACAAGGGGAGGGGGGAGTGAGAACCAAAGGGAGGGAATTTAGAGAAAGAGAAAACCAAGGGGAGGGAACTTGGCGAGGGGGAAGAACAAAGGGGAGGGAACTTGGAGAGAGGGAGAACCAAGGGGAGGGAACCTTGGGTGGGGGAACAAAGGGAACTTGGGGAGTGAGGAGAACCTACGGGGAACTTGGGGAAGGTGGAGAACCAAGGGGAGGGAACTTGGTGAGGGTGGGGAACTAAGGGGCGGGAACTTGGGGAGGGAGAACCAAGGGGAGGGACTTTTGGAAGGGGAAATCAAGGAGAGGGAACTTGAGAGGGGGAGAACAAAGGGAGGGAGCTTGGGAATTGGGAACCCAGGGGAGGATCTTGGGAAGGGCAGGACCAAGGAGTGGGAACCTGGGAATGGGGTAACCAAGGGGAGGGAATTTGGGGAGGTTTGGGAAAACCAAGGGGAGACACTTGGGGAGGGGGTATCCAAAGGGAGGTAACTTGGGAAGGTGGGAG
>JAPXFY010000023.1:56563063-56565563 GCA_030674185.1 Monoplex corrugatus
AACAGTTTGTTTTCTGTTTGATAAATACGAAGTGAAAAAGGAGAGAGCAATGTCAGAGATGCCAAAAGTATGATGAAGTCTAGAAAGGAGAATACCATGGTAAATGGTATCGAAAGCTGCAGACAGATCAAGGAGTGTGAGGAGAGAGACTTTGCCAGTATCAGTTGCAAGGAGGAGATTGTTGAGAATGTGTAGTAGGGCAGTTTCAGTGCTATGGCACTGGCGGTAGGCTGACTGGAAAGGATTGAGGAGATTGTTGGCAGACAGGTGAGAGTTCAGCTGGTTGAGGACGACTTTTTCAAGGAGTTTTGACAAGAAAGAGAGATTAGAGATAGGCCTGTAATTTTTCAGTTCATTTGGGTCTAAATTGTGTTTCTTGAGGAGAGGGTGAACAATAGCAGACTTGAAAGAATCTGGGACAGTTCCAGTTTGAAAAGATGTCCTTGACTACTTATCAGAAATATGTCTTTACATGTGTGTATATATCCTTGACTATTATGGAGAAATATGTATTTATATGTGTTTGTATATCCGTGAATACTATGGAGAAATATGTTTTTGTATGCGTTTGTATAGCCTTGACTACTTTGGAGAAAGATGTATTTGTATGTTTGTAACATACTTGAATGCAATGCAGAAATATGTATTTATGTGTGTTTGTATATCCTTGATTGCTTATAAGAAATCTGTATTTACATGTGTGTATATATCCTTGACTATTATGGCGAAATATGTATTTATATGTGTTTGATAAATGTTTATGACCCAAACAACGATAGCCATTTATCTTGTGGAAAATTAAAATTAAAAACCAATAAATGTGATAGTCAAGACATAAGTGGCTGACACCTTGTTCTTGATCCATATCTAGATTACTACAATCTGTTAATATCAACAATCCAAAAACAAAACAGACAATGGAAAAGATGACTCAGGAATTTAACTTGGCAGATGTGTGGGATAGAAAATAATTCACAAATTACACTCTTTGACTAGGCGAAAGATTTTACTTCTGAAACAAGGTAGGTAAGATTTGTTCACTTCTATCAGAAAACCTCACGATAAATTTAAAAAATGCAGATTTGATACCTTAATATAAATCTGATCACTCCATGGTAATTCTGAAACGAAAATTCGGGGAGGAGGAGGGGTGAAAAAAAAAGTGGAATGTTTTGAAAGTTTCCTTGAGAGTTGAGATTTCAGGGAAGTTGACTGCTTTTCTTTTGTTTTTTGTTTTGTTTTGTTTTTTGTTCAAACCCTGAGGAATCTGTTTATTTATTAGTTTATTTGTTTAAATATTTATTTATTTATTCATTTGTTTGTTTATTTATTCATATATTTATCTATTCAATATTATTATTATCATCATTATCATTATCATTGTTGTTGTTATTATCATCATTATCATTGCTATTATTATTATTATTATCCTCATCCTCATCCTCATTATCATTGTTGTTGTTGTATTTTGTGTTCGCTTGACAAAGGCCAGTTGGCTGAAAAATTGCGTCAGTCTCGTTTCGCTAATTGAATATGCTATTCCCGTGTCATTTTCCAGTTTCAGTTTTCTATCTGCTTGAGCGCTGGGAGCCACCTTGAAACAGCTTGAGTACAATTTTTGGCTGGTTCGTTTGTTTCGTTGTCTCTGTTTTTTTGTTTGTTTTGTTGTTTGTTTGTTTGGTTATTTGGTTGGTTGGTTGGAATTGGGTGGGTGGGTGGGTGGGTGGGTAGTTGGCTGGGTGGTTGGTTGGTTGTTTGGTTGGTTGGTTGGTTGGTTGGTTGGTTGGTTGGTTGGTTGGTTGGTTGGTTGGTTGGTTGGTTGGTCGGTTGTTTGTTTGGTCGGTTGGTGTTGGTTGGTTGGTTGGTTGGTTGGTCGGTGATTGGTTGGTTGGTCAGTTGTTTGGTTGGTTGGTTGGTTGGTCAGTTATTTGGTTGGTCGGTTGTTTGGTTGGTTGGTTGGTTGGTTGGTCAGTTGTTTGGTTGGTTGGTTGTTTCTTTTTTTTTTCTTTTTTTTTTTTTGGAGGGGGAGATTAGTAGAATAATCTGTTGTTTGATTAACTGACTGCTTGCTCGTTTGTTTTGGTGTTTATCAGCCAACGGTGCCTGGAACTCTCTCGAAACGTACCGCAGAGCCCCAGGGGGACCAGACCAAGTTATGGCTGCCTACCTGTCTGTCTGGGCAGGTGAGGAAGCCCACACGCGGAAAATCCTACATTCGCTGTGCATCCTCAATTAGCGCAGTCAAAATCCGTATCCGTTCAGTTATTACGGCATTTAGCGGGCAGACAGGGACGGATTGAGGTCAACATGAGATCCGCCAGTAATTTGTTAATTTGTCATCTTTTTTTCCTCCTCGGGAAAGACAGGTAGATAGAGAAAGAAACAGAGAGAGAGGGGGGGGGGGGGAGAGAGAGAGAGAGACAGAGAGAAGGAGAGAGAGAGACAGAGACATAGAGAGATATTGACAGAGAGAGAGAGAGAGAGAGATATTGACAGAGAC
>JAPXFY010000023.1:56570563-56575563 GCA_030674185.1 Monoplex corrugatus
TCCTGAGACGGAAGGAGGGTGGAGAGAACAAGACCTATTGAAAACACTAAGCTGACACCCCCAGAATGATGGAAGCATTAGGATGGGCATCTTCTTCTTCTTCTTCAGTGGTATTAACGTCCCAGCGTGATAACGATTAGGGACTGTCGTAAGATGAATCTTGTCATATAGTTAAAGAAGATAGCGTTGTCTTATAATTTCCATGTCTGGGGTGTGAAGAGCTTCAAGTCATAGAAGGGGGCAGGACGAGTCTGGAGGTGACGGAGAATCCTTATAAGTATGGTCCAACTGCCGAAGAGTGGGAGAGAGTAGCTGCCAGGACGAGAGGAGCCCATCCGTGGATACTGTTGTGATTTGAGAGTTGAAGCAATTGAAGAGGGTTTGTTTGTCCTGTAAAGATAGTCCTTAGAGGTTGAAAATGATTGCGTAAGCAAAGAAAACAAACGAGACAGTCTTGATGGAGGCAGACACAAATAGATCACTCATCAAGAAAGATTTGGAAAAGACAGGCAACATTTATAGGCCATTTTATGAGGAAGGGGATTTGGAGCACCTGGTCACAACGGGAAAACTGGAGGGAAAGAGAGCACCAGTAGACCCAGGGAGAGAATGCTGGATGGACTTGCAGAGTGGCTGGGGATGAAGAGGTGGGGGAGATGCTTGGGGCAACGAGAGATAGAGATGGTTGGAAGTCCATGGTCGCCAACGCCATGCGGCAGGGCACCTGATGATGACGATGAAGGTCGCACAATCAAAAAGACAGTGCTGGAAGGAGACAAATTCCTTCATACTAGGATGGGCAGCGAACAAGTCAGTTCTTAATGTTGCGGGCTAGGGATCAACTCGAGACACCAGGTCTTGAGTCCAAGATCCTGTTACATAAAAACCAGCCAACCCTTACGCTGAAACTGTGGCTTGGCCGAAGGTTGAACTCACGGCCTTGTGTCAGTGGCTGTAACCAACTGAGCTAATAGCGCGCTTCCTGTTACGTCCAGTAACATACAAACCCACCCTAACATACCAGATAACGTGTTGCTTGGTTGTTACGTCAAATGGTTTGTGTACAAACCCAAGGTAGCGTACTAAGTCGTACTAGGTCACGAGGGTCCAGGCATTGTAAGCATGCTCAACAGTTTAGAACTGAGCACTCAGTCAGTCAGTCAGTTATAGTGAGTGAGTGAGTGAGTGAGTGAGTGAGTGATGTGTGAGTGAGTGAGTGAGTGAGTGAGTGAGTGAATGTGTGAGTGAGTGAGTGAGTGAGTGAGAGAGTGAGTGAGTGAGTGAGTTAATTAGTTACTTAGTCAGTCAGTCAGTCAGTCAGTCGGTTGGTTGGTTGGTTGGTTGGTTGGTTGGTTGGTTGGTTGGTTGGTTGGTTGGTTGGTTGGTTGGTTAATTCTTCCTTCCTTCCTTCTTTCCTTCCGTCCTTCCTTATTTATTCATTTATTTACTTATTTACTTTGTGTATTGTTATTTTATTCATTTATTTTTCTAGTTTTCTGTTTATCTGTTTATTAATTCACTATTTATTTCCTTAGTTTGATATCTAGTCACTCTATTTGTATATCTATTTATCTAATTGTTATCATTATTTATCATCATTATAATCAGTATCATTATGATATCGAAGTTTTCTAACCACCCCCTCCCTCCCCTCACTCTCTCCCTTTCCCCTCCTCAGTTTAAAACTTTGCCAACGCATAGGGATTTTGCGCAGGCTCAGAGAATCTAATCAAAGGACATAACTCTTGAGAATTATCTCCCATGTTGTATAGAACTTCTCAAATCTAACACAGTCAGAGAATCTGTCAAGTAATTGCTGGCAGATTTGGTTGGAGCGCATATGGAATTATCCGAATGAGATGAGTTCCCTCTTGAACAAATTTCACGCTCCCAGATCCCTTGTCTCTACTACAAGGCGCATCATTGCAGGAGGACCATTATATTTTGGTCTTTGTCTGGAAGCGATGTGACGGGAAAGGTCTGCGTTGGGGTGGGAGGCACATACTTGTCTCGTTTAGTGTTAAGTAGGATTGCATTGAGGAACTGTGTTAATCAGGTAGATTGGATGGATTAAACAGGTAAATTGGATGAATTGATCAGGTAAATTGGATGGATTAATCAGGTAAATTGGATGGATTAATCAGGTAAATTGGATGGATTAATCAGGTAAATTGGATGGATTAATCAGGTAAATTGGATGGATTAATCAGGTAAATTGGATGGATTAATCAGGTAAATTGGATGGATTAATCAGGTAAATTGGATGAATTAATCAGGTAGATTGGATGGATTGATCAGGTAGATTGAATGGATTGATCAGGTAGATCGGATGGATTAATCAGGTAAATTGGATGGATTAATCAGGTAGATTGGATCGAATAATCAGGTAGATTGGATGAATTAATCAGGTAGATTGGATGGATTGATCAGGCAGATTGGATGGATTGATCAGGTAGATTGGATGGATTGATCAGGTAGATTGGATGGATTGATCAGGTAGATCAGATGGATTAATCAGGTAAATTGGATGGATTGATCAGGTAAATTGAATGGATTAATCAAGTAAATTGGATGGATTAATCAGGTAAATTGGATGGATTAATCAGGTAAATTGGATGGATTGATCAGGTATATTGGATGGATTGATCAGGTAGATTGGATGGATTGGTCAGGTAGATTGGATGGATTGGTCAGGTAGATGGATAGATTAATCGGGTAGATTGGATGGATTATTCAGGTAGATTAGATGGATTAATGTTCTTTTGTTTGTGTGGTTTAGTGCGAGTGGTGTGTGTGTGTGTGTGTGTGTGTGTGTGTGTGGTGTGTGTGTGTGTGTGTGTGTGTGTGTGTGGTGTGTGTGAATGTGTATATGTGTGTGTGTTTGTGTCTGTGTGTGCGTGTGTGTCTGTGTATCTGTGTGTGTGTGTGTTTGTGGGTGTATATATATGTGTGTGTATCTCTGGTGTGTGTGTGGTGTGTGTGTGTGTATCTGTGTGTGTGTGTGCGTGTGTGGAGTGTGTGGAGTGTGTGTGTTTGTGTGTGTGTGTGTGTGTGTGTTGTGTGTTGTGTGTTGTGTGTGTGTGTGTTTGTGGTTGTGTGTTTGTGTGTATGCGTGTGTGTGTATGTGTGTGTGTGTGTGTCTGTGTGTGTACACATTTTTGTCTGATACTGTGTAGTCCACGTGCTTTTGTTTTGTTTCTTTTAGAAGACTCAAAGAGAAAGTAGCTATGGAATGGTCCTTAAGCTTGAGTGCAAACGTTCTTTGGACCGACACTAGAGACACTTTGTAATGCAGTCACGTTGTTAACATTGCTTTATGCTTCCATGAGATGATTGGATTCTTGAATTGGTAATGGGGAATACAGGGTGTGGAGTTTCTTCCAGAAGGATTCATCTCACTTGGACAATTTCATATGTACTCCACCCAAATCTGTCAGAACGTATCTGGTAGATTTCTTCAGCCTGCGCAAGGCTTGAAATAGGGATAGGGGGAGAAAGGACCTATGAAATACTAACCTGACTCAGAATGATGGAAATATTAATGGGGGCAGTAAACAGGCCAGTTTTTAATGCTGTAGGCTGGGACATGAACTCGAGATATCAGATCTTCAGTCCACGGCTGTATCAAACAGACAGACAAACAAACAAACAAACAAACAAAAACAAAAAACAAACAAACACCCCCAAAACAACAACAACAACAACAAAACACCAAGCCCGCTTACCGGGTGATGGGGAGATGTGTTTCAGTACAATACAGGTTGATATAGGTTGGACAACAGTAAGCAGTAACGGATCATTTGACGCGCTGAGGTGAACGCTGGGCATCTTCAAGGCTAGCTCTGCCTTTGAAAGGCTGACTAAGACTTTGTGTCAAGTCCATGACATCAGGCTCGACACAAACATTGCTGTATACAGAACAGTGGTCCTCAGTGCTCTGCTATACTACTCCGAGGCCTGAACTAATAACCGACGACTCTTTCAACAGTAGTCTGAGCAAGAACTGCAAAAGTACATGGCAAGACTGAATGTCCAAGTTTCAAGTTCTTAAGAAGTGTGATTTTCTAAGCATCAAGTGTCACCTTCTTTAGACAAGGCACATTGTCTTAATGCAAAAACACAACCGCATTCCAAAGATACTTTTTGTGAGCAGGGAAAAAACTACTAAAATGATAGAAAGATACTTTGAAGGCCATCCTCATCAGCTATGGCATAAACACCACCAACTATTAGACAATGCCTACAACAGGATAATCTGGCGACAGCGGTGCATGCAGGGCACAATCACATTTGAACATCACAGAACAGCTGCTATTCAACAGAACAGAGACCCAGTACCAGCAGAACCAGAGCCACAGTACTCCTTCCAACTCTATGAGGAAGAACATGTGCCTCCAGCATTGGTCTTCTATCCTACATGAAGACCCAGATCAGGCGCTACATAGGATGCCGTCGGATGGACAAGAGAGTCCAAAATGATCATCTTTCAGCCATCAAAAGTCAGTTGTTGGACGTAGGCCTTCGTCAGCTGCTTCCATTTACTTCGTTCCAGTCCTTTGCCTCTCCAGTTCTTGTCGTCTCTCCATCAAATTTTCTGTCTTATGTCTTCTTGTATTGCGAGTGCCGTCTCTTGATAATGATCAGGGTGTTCATAACAATGGCTGTGTGAATATTGTTGTAAAGATGATGACTCTTTCGCTGATACAATGAAGTGTAGACATACTGTCTTTACCTGGTGTGGTCTTCATGGGTCTTACAATAGTTCATTTAAATAGCACAGAATCCTTAAATTTGATAAAACTTCAATATTGGATTCATGCTCAGGCATGTAGCATTTGCCATGTTTGTTTTGAACCTTCTGTCACTTGTAAATTATGGTCTTAGTGCATATAAAATCATCTGAACACTGTAATACCATCTCGAAAAACCAAACAGATTAACCCTGCCACCTGTTGTTATTTATTTCGTCTATTCACACAAGTTTTTCTAGACAAAACCCT
>JAPXFY010000023.1:56600563-56603063 GCA_030674185.1 Monoplex corrugatus
GTATTACATGTTGCGTTTTTCTTCATGTATAGTGTTTCCATTTTTGCATTTGTTTGACCGAGAAACCCATCCAGATTTGTTACTGGTGGCTGAGCCATCCGTGTATATATGATTATATCTTTGAGGTTGCAGCTTAGTTACTCCACGAGTAGTTGAATTTCTGTATTTGCTTTCCCTTCTGGCAATTTGCAACACTGTCTGCCTAGATGTTTGGTACAATTGCTTTTGTACATATTTTTGAAATGGTCTGGATGTTTTTCTCATTCTTTTGTCCCTTTTGAGTTCTGTCAGTTGACACACGTGCTGAATGAATTCTTCTGCCTGTCCCATCCATGTATTTTCCATGGTTTTTTTGGGTTTCTAATGCCCTGAAATATGCCTTCACTTGTTCTATTCTGTGTCTCGATTTATTGAAGAAATATCAAACAGGTATCGCGTAGTCTCTGTGGGTGTGTCTTTTGTGGTGCCAAGGATCGCTCCATTGCTTCGTTTGCATTCTTTCTAATTCTATTAGGTTTGTCTGTGACAACGTAGTGAGGTCCAGTCCATAGTAGAATACACTCAGTATTACTACCTGGTATAGCTGAAAGAGATGACGCTGCTCAGTGCCTTTAACCGCCATTGTTTTTAGGATTGAAATGGCTTTCTTTTACGTTTGAGTGTAGTGGTATCCACATGCATTCTGAAGGTTAACATTCTATCAAAACTGATGCCAATGTAGCGTAAGTTGCTCGTTCGTTCGATATTGGTTCCTCTGAAAGAAACTGGTTAAAAAGTTTTAACTCGCTGTTTTGTTGTCAAGAGTTCAGAATAGTAACTGTGCTTTTGTGGGGTTGATTGCATGCACTAAGGGGGAGAAAAACAGAAAGAGAGAGAAAAGGGAAAGAGAAAGAGAAGGGACGAGAAAGAAACATTCTTCTGTAAACTGAATTGCTCAGGCTGAAACTGTGAAAAGCCTCGGAAACACATTGCATGTGTATTTTGAAAGTCTGAAACACACACACACAAAAAAGAAAGAAAAGCGGTTGAAAAAAGAAGTTTGTGTTTGGTTACATTACCAGCCCAGCAGAAGCCCCAAATGAAATTGTCTCCCTTGCCTCGCATGCTGCATCGTGTCAAAGCGCGAAAGGCGGGGCAGGGGAGGGAATGCTGGAGACATTGGCAATAGTGTCCCTTGTCACAGGCAGACGTTGATTGGCTGAGAGAGAGACATGGCGTCTGTTCGTTGGGAGCTAATATGCTCTGCACATTCTACACACGATAGAAGCCAAACATTGCGCAGTAACGCCTTCCGCGGGTCGTTTTTGTCTTTTTCTTTCTGTCTAGTTGAAAACAGTGGTGCTGTTGTGTGGTAGTGATGGTGGTGGTAGTGATGGTGGTTGGTGGTGTGGTGGTGGTTGGTGGTGGGTGGGGATTGGAGGATAATATTATTTCGTATGGATTGAAGTGTGTGTGTGTGTGTGTGTGTGGTGTGTGTTTGTTGTGTGTGTGTGTGTGTGGTGTGTGTGTGTGTGTGTGTGTGTGTGCGTGTGTGTGTGTGTGTTGTGCGTGTGCGTGTGTGTGTGTGTGTGTGTGTGGGGTGCGGTGTGTGTTGTGTGTGTGTGTGTGTGTGTGTGTGTGTTGTGGTGTTTTCTTTATTTGTCTCCGAGGTTTTATCTATACATGCAGCCCCACAACGGGAAAGCTGGAGGGAAAGAGAGCACCAGGCAGACCCAGGGAGAGAATGCTGGACGGATTTGCAGAGTGGCTGGGGATGAGGAGGGTGGGAGAGATGCTAGGGGCAACGAGAGATAGAGATGGTTGGAAGTCCATGGTCGCCAACGCCATGCGGCAGGGCACCTGATGATGATGATGATGATGATGATGATGATGATGATGATGCAGCCCAGCCTGCACCATTAAAAAATTGGCCTGTTCCCCGCCCTTCTTAATGTTTCCATCATTCTGGTGGTGTAAGCTTAGTGTATTGTAGATCCATTCTCCCACCGCCCCCGCCCGCCCCCCCCCCTCCGCCCCTCTTCCCATTTCAAGACCTTGTCAGCGTATACGGTTTCTGCGCAGGCTCAAGGTATTTGCTGGATAACATTTGGCAAATTTAGGTAGAGCCCATATGGAATCCTCCGAGTGCGATGAATCCCTCTTGAATCAACTGCAGAATCGGAGCTCTGGAACTCTGAACGAATATCATTCATGTTTTCAAGCGTTATTACCCAGGAGTGACTGACCTTAGCCGACAGTGGATAACATTTCCCATACTGGTACAAAGGGAAACTGTGGGACAATGTGAACTAGATCTATCTGTGACAAGTAAAAAAGTATTTCTACACTGATTTTGGTTGGTGTGGTTGGTTGGTTGGTTGGTTGGTTGGTTGGTTGGTTGGTTGGTTGGTTGGTTGGATGTTGGTTGGATTGGTATTTGTTTGTTGGTTTGTTGTTGGTTTGTTTGTTTATTTGGTTGGTTGGTTGTGGTTGGTTGGATATTGGTTGGTTGGTTGGTTGG
>JAPXFY010000023.1:56608063-56615563 GCA_030674185.1 Monoplex corrugatus
CCAAAACAAGTGTGATTGCCCGCGTTCAAGCAAACAAGAACCAGAAGAAGAAAAAACATGAAAAAAGAAAAAGAACACGTATCTAATACAACAAGACAGGACAGGCTTAAATTTTCGGCCAACTGGCCTTTGTCAAGCGTAAGATCAGAAACAAACAAATACCAGATTCAAAAATTAGGAGAAAAAGACTGAAACTTCCCTGCTGCTATGTCCAGTGTGAGAAAAGGAATGATTATAGTTGTTTCTAAATCCAACGAGTATTTGAAAGTATGTGACCATATGGTCATCCTCTCTCTCTCTGTCTGTCTCTCTCTGTCTTCTCTCTCTGTCTCTCTCTCTGTCTCTCTGTCTCTCTGCCTCTGTCTCTCTCTGTCTCTTCTGTCGTCTGTCTCTCTCTGTCTCTGTCTGTCTGTCTGTCTGTCTCTCTCTGTCTTGTCTGTCTGTCTCTTCTGTCTGTCTCTGTCTTC
This sequence comes from Monoplex corrugatus, assembly GCA_030674185.1. Taxonomy (NCBI): domain Eukaryota; kingdom Metazoa; phylum Mollusca; class Gastropoda; order Littorinimorpha; family Ranellidae; genus Monoplex; species Monoplex corrugatus. Next base: position 56,608,531 of record JAPXFY010000023.1, read on the forward strand.
GTCTCTCTCTCTCTCTCTCTCTCTCTCTCTCGTTGTATGTGTGACACTATCATTACTTTGCAAAGGTTATTTGGCAACAGACGACGTACACTGAAACTTGTCACCACTGACACGCGTCCAATTAATGCTCTGAAGCACGGGGTATGTCGACCTGCAAATTACAAAAATATAGAAAAGAAACAGTTTCGGGCTTCCTGTTTCTTTTTTTGTTTTGTTTTGTTTTGTTTCTTTGTTTGTTGTTTTTGTTTGTTGTTTTTGTTTTGTTTTGTTTTTTTGTGTTTTATTTCTTGTTTGCTTGTTTGTTTGTTTATTTACATTGATTTTGAATTTGACCACAGTGTTGTCTACAGATGAACTTGTTCTTCCTCTTGACTTACTTTACAATGCAGATCGAAGTGATATATTTATACGGCCAACAGTGATACTGCACTCGTAATTTTATTCCAGAATCACAAAGAGCAGAGGAAAGAATGCCACACGATTCCCCGTAATTCGTTCCAAACCTAATATTTTGATCTTTGCAACTTCTTCCGGCATCGAATTCAAGGTCGTTTCGTCTAAAGAACACGGCTTTTAGCCCAAATATTTGGGTCTCTGCTATTTGTTAAACTGAGTTCATGTTTAAAATCGAGGAAATATGTGTCAGTTGTTGTGAAGACTAGAAATTGTTCAATCTCTCTCAGACAGAACTGACTGTTCTTTTGTTTTTGAGTCAACGGAGTATTTTTGTTTATTTATTTATGTATTTATTTATGTATGTATTTATGTATTTACTTATCAATTTATTTATTGATTGATTGATTTATTTATTGCTTATTCATTTATTTGTTTGTTTATATATTGGTTTATTTATCTATTCATTTATGTATTTATGTATTTATTTATTTAGATTTATTTGTTTTGTTATTGAGCTCCGACGAAATCTGCAAAGTTTGGAGACTCCACAGAAAATTCAACAACAGACAGAAGACAGTGATGAATACGTTTGACACTGGTGCATACGCCTTTCATTTCTGAAGAATTTTCCACCAGTTTCAGGTTTCACTGATTTTATTTGATAACTCTCTGGGCGAAACGAAACAACCAGTGTACTGAGGTCTCGAAAAGCCTAGGCAAAACAACATTAGGCAAAATGATTTTAGGCGTAACGTGATTAGGCGAAACGAAATAAGGCAAATTGTGGTGCGCTGAAAGGGAACTGGAAATGAAGGTTCGGTTCAGGAAGAAGATGGCAGAATGGTCAGACGTTCGCCTGCCAATAACTAAACTGGAGGTTCCAGGGTTTCGCTCCCACGTAGAGGCCTCGACTTTTCTCCTCAGTTTGACCGGAAAATCGAACTGAACGTCTAGTCCTTGGGAAGGGGCGAAAAACGAGTCGGACCCGTATGCCTTCTGGCTGTGCACGCTAAAGATCCCACAGCAGTTGAAAATTGTGAAGAACAGGGCATTGTCCGGCTGTCTTGGTATAAAGCATTGGAGAGATAAGTTGATTTCCCAGCCCCACCACTTGAACATCAATTAGTCTTCTTGCCTTTTTGAAGTCTTGTTTTTAAAAGAAATGTGAATATGAATTTGAATCGACGGAGAGGGGATGGGCGCAGCCCTCGTGGTGTTGGCCCAGGAAAAGTTGAGGTCTCTGCCACGTCACTCCCTACGACCCCGGGTTATGGAACTATCTAGGTAGGACCTCAGGAACCTGACCAGCTCGTGGTTTATGGCAGGCTTAAGGCTTGTGCCATGATCATTCTGATTCTTCTTCATCACATGGCATCCTGTGATTTTAAGTGCATATGGAATTCATTCCGAGCACTGGGGACGTCAGTGAATTATTGAAATGAAATTGAAATTGAAATTGAATGAAGGGTTCGGTTCAGCTTTCTCCGTCGTTTGCCATGACTAGAAGTATTACAGCCACGTGAGCCTCAGCATCCGTGTAAAAAATTGCCAGAGATGATCAAGCGTTTGTAGCTGATCCATTACTGATCTAATAGTTGGAACACAATCCACAAAAAAAACCCATGAAAATACACTTTTGGAAACTGGTGAATCAAAACGATGAAACAATCTTCTGATTTAGTGCAAAAAAATATAACATGAATGTGACCAAACTAATTGTAAAAGTTCAAGTCATAAACAAGCCTACAGTAGGGAGCCTTTAAATTTTGTTTTAAAAGAATATCTGATGAATTTAGTTGAATCAGGATGGTTCATTTTGAGACCATAATTACACAAAATCAGAGACGAAGATTGCACAAAAAACAGCAGAAGAGATGATTATATTCATTTTATCATGTCTATGTTCTCTCGTTCGTCATTGCAAACGTTTTCTATCCAAACGTAATGTTTTTACATAACTGAGAATTCGTGTTTTGTCAGAACCTTAACTGTTGAAGCTTTCATACAGAAAATCAAAGCAAGATAGAATGCAGGTAATTAAGTTTATTGCGGAATTGACTTATAAAAAGATTGGACATATTTGTTTAATAATCAGAGTATAGTTAAGTGTCCGTACAAATATATCGTGTTGTTGTTCCTGTTCTTGTTGTTTCGCTCTTTTCTGTTTTGTTATTCATTTTTGTTTCTCAGTAAATCTCCATCCCAAATCATGGTCTTATTCATAACCAATATCAGTTTTATGATGCTAGATTATAAATAGTATTTGGAGCAACACTGCGACACTGCAACAATAGGAACAACACATACATGTACTAAACACAAAACACACACACACACACACACACACACACCACACACACACACACACACACACCCCACTACACACACAACACACACACACACACACATATATATATATATATATATATATATATATACACACACCATACACACACACTCTCACACTCACACTCACACACACATACACCACCACCACACACACACACACACACACACACACACACACACACAACACACACACACACACACCACCACGCACACACTGATGAGAATTCCAGTTCTGTTCTTTCCACCTTGTTGCCTGGGCTGTATGTGACGATGTTGAACTTGATAATTATGACTTTGACGACAGTGATGAAGAACGGATTAGTTCGTTTCATTTTACCAAAAAAAATTATTTCATAGCGTGTATAGTCAGTATGCACTGACTGCACCATTCTATTTATTGTCATGATTAATGTTGAAAGCCCAGTCGACTGCACTGAGACATGTCAGGGTATAAACACACACAACACCTCTTTGTCTTTCGAAAAGAAAATTAAGCTTCACATATCAATGCATTCGCGCACATAATCCAAGGATATAACTCTGGTATTGACCATTCACCCAATGTATCACCAGGGATTTGAAGGGAACAATTCGAATACAAATATACAGATATAATGCACTGAATCATACACAAAACTAGCCTAAATGAACTAAAAATGCTTTCTGCAGACCATTTTTTCCATAGAGCCAAAAATACAGTTAATACATATACCTAGTTATCAGTCCAAAAAGGCTTTATACATGTGAGATGGATCGAGTGGTTGGAGCGGGTAAGGGATGATGATTTGATGATTTTTGCAGTGCAGGTGAGATGGTGCGAGTTGGTTAAGGGGTTAAGGGTGATGATGATATTTGCTGTGGTGGTCGTTTGTATCCAGAGCAGAAAGGGAAATCTCTCAATCAAAAGACAAGTCCTCGTTTTGCTACTTGATTATTGAGAAAAGAAGACGAAGAACGAAAGAAGACAGGAAAGGAAGAGGCAAAGAAGACAGTGCCTGTAAGACACAAAATAAGTTTCATAAATACACTGACAAAGTACACATTTTGTGAACTAACAATGTCAATGTACAAGAATGAACTACTACATTCTAACAGAATATGTGGTAGCAATGTACAAGAATGAACTACTACATTATAATAAAACAGGTGTCTACATTTACAAACAAAAGCACTAGCATTTGTAAACATGCAACAAATAATTGATAACAAAACGTTGCATAAAGAACTACTAAAATATGTGGTGTCGATATTAACACTCAAAAGCACTAGCACTTGTAAACATGTAACAAATAATTGGTGACAAAACATTGAGTAACCCTTTGATAAGTTGAGGGTAAACTACCATACTGCTTGTTCAATAGCATTAGCACAGGGTAGACTTCCACTAATGTACTGGCAAGATAATGCAGACTTCCATTAGTGTACTGGCAAGATAATGCACAGTCATATTAAGCTGTTCGGCTGCCATGAGCATGAGTTAGTTGTAACATAACATCTGAGTGGGCAGCTATTGGACAGTTAATATTCCGTGTGACGACAAACATAGTATTTGACTATGGGAACTGTCGTCACAAACAGTAGGTCTACCTTATCGAAAAAGCAGTCAACACACTTGAGTCATCATTAAATATTTGCTAAAGGTCTGATTGGTTGTTCTCACCTAATTAATCAATCAACCAGATGCCAAAGTCTGATTGGTTGTTCTCACCTAATTAATAAATCAACACTTATTTTAGTTTTAACGCAGCGCGTCAGTACACACAAGTGAAATCGCTGGTCATTGTCCAGCAGTTTCGCGAGTGGCTATGTGCTCGCTATCGAGCCACAAATACCTAAGGGCGGTTGGGACAGACACGCCCTGCGGTCATTGTCTGAGTGTTCCGCCGGCAATTACACGGCGATTGTTTTACCATGCTGAGGGTGGCATACATTAGTGACGGCCCCCCTCTACGTTCTGTAAAACTACAACGTAATACTGACTGGAGATGACGACAAAATCTTGTCGTAGGCCCACTTTAGAGTACATGTACACATTGTAGATATGCTAATTGTTTAGCAGTGTGTTATCCACAATCGTCATGTACTGGCTAGATCCTTGGAATGTTCAATGCATAGTTATGGGTAGGCAGAGGCTGTGAGATAACAGTACAATTTGACCAAGAGAACGCAAGGCGTTTCTGATCTAGGCAGGTACGCTACACGGTGTTGCCTTTGAGCGTTGTAGGTAAATGGGGAAAGATCGTAACAGAGCAAGGACTCTGTTACACATGTAGAACACATACAGTGCATGGACCAGCGAAGCAGAAAATGATACGAACAGATTACAGAAAGCGAAGGAGCAAGGTAAGAAACTAAGAGAGCGACAGAAAAGAGGAAAATTCTAGTAGAAGTTTTCCAGAGGGTGGGATACCATTTATACTAAAAGACCCCCCGGCATCCCCATGGGGATTCACTGCACCAAATGGAGGGTCCTTCAAGTCATAGTGGCATCGGCGCATAAATTGCACTGTGTTGGTAACGTCTTTAGATTCTATTGAATTGATGGATTCATGGCAGTAGTACTTGTACCCCGCATTTTCACCTTACGTGGGCTATTTCAACAATCCTACTGTGTGATAGTCTTTGAATAATCCTAGTGTGTGACAGTCTAATCATGTAATAGTTTGAATAATTCTGCTGTGTAACAGTCTTCGAACAATCCTACTGTGTGATTTAGTCTTTGAATAATTCCACTGTCTGACAGTCTTTGAACAATCCTACTGTGTAATTTAGTCTTTGAATAATCCTACTGTGTGAAAGTCTTTGAATAATCCTACTGTGTGAAAGTCTTTGAATAATCCTACTGTGTGACAGTCTAGTCATGTAAAAGTGTGAATAATGCTGCACCAAATGGAGGGACCAAGTCATAGTGGCATCGGCGCATAAACTACACTGGTTGGTACTGTCTTTAGATTGTATTGAACTGATGGGTTCTGGGCAGTAGTACTTGTACTCCGCATCTCTACCTTACGCAGGCTATTTGGTACAGCCATGGTCTCAAGATTTGATATCTTGAGTTCAATCCCATCCCGCAACACTTAAAACTGGCCTGTTCGCTGTCCATCTTAATGTTTCCATCATTCTGGTGGTGTCAGCTTAGTGTTTGATAGGTCCCTTCTCCCCTTTTCCCCATTTCAAGACCTTGCCAGTTGCATAGGCTCAGGAAATATCAGATGATTGCTGGCGGATTTGGGTGGAGCGCATATGGAGCTGTCCGAGCGCAATGAATCCCTCTTGAAATAACTCCAATAACTCCAATAACTGATGGAGACTATGACCATAATGCTGCGATACTGATGAAAACAACCACTCTGACCCCGATGACGTTGATATAAAGACAACGATGACGATAATGATAACGACAGCGATGGACGGACGATAGCATTGATGGTGATAATGATGGCGATGACGTAAGTGCTGATGACGATAAGGATGGGGATTTTAGGGGATAATTATGATGGCAGTGGAGGCCTTTTTTGCTCTAGCATCGCCCAATGTCATCTCTAGGGCTACAAGCCTGGGAACAGGGTGATATGGAGAACCAGCTGCTGTCCATGCAGCAAGTCCCCCCCCCCTCTCCACATAGCTGACGGATCCAAAGGAATGGCGAAGATCGATACATTTTGGCGTCACAGGAGTGTTGTGAGAAGGACGCTGAAATCATCGTCAGTCTGCCTTCAACTCCTTAAACTTCCTCTGGGTTGACTCCCGAAGTCTTTTCCGTGGATGGGTATGGCCACAAGGCAGCGGAGGTCTGAAATCAAAATTGACATTCTCCTACATGGGCTACCCTCCCAGGTTGACGATCCGCGTCTGCCAGGAGCGATCATGAACAGGTAGGATCGATTTACAGTATATGATTATATAGTGAGGACTATGACTGTAAAGATGATAATGATAACAATTAATGACAATAACAATGGGGGGCAATACAAACCATGGCCACATACAGCAATGCAACATAAACACAATTCATTTGATAAATGCACGTCTCTCATATACAAACACGCACATGAAAGCACACACATATACATGCATACATACATTCGCTCACACACACACAACAAACACACACACACACACACACACACACACACACACACACACACACACACACACACAAACACACATACAACAACAACACACACACACACACACACACACACAAACAAACAACAACACACACACGCACCTTCACACACACACTCACACATATATTTGTGATATATTTGCCTCATCATCATTACTG
>JAPXFY010000023.1:56623063-56625563 GCA_030674185.1 Monoplex corrugatus
GAGTGAATTGCAATAGTCAATGCGAGACATTATGAAGGAGAGAACGAGTTTTGCAGTTGTTTCGACAGAGAGATACTTCCTGATCAGCCTTATACGATGGAGATGATAGTAGCAGGATCTGGCAGTTTGAGAAACAAAGTTGTTCATGGAGAGGGTAGAGTCAATGCAGACACCAAGGTTTTTAGCTGAATCAGAAATTGGGACTGATGTGTTACATAATGGGAGAGAAAGAGGAGGCAGCTGAGAAAGTTTCTGACGGGTGCCAATGAGGATAGCTTCTGTTTTGTCGTCATTAAGCTGAAGTCTATTGTGTGTCATCCAGTTCTTAATGTCCGAGTAACACTCAGTGGTGCGAGTCAACAGGCGCTGTATATTATCAGGTGAGTCACTGTCTTGAAGTTGGGTGTCATCAGCATAGAAGTGGTGTTTTATAGAATGGGAGTTGATGATGGTGGACAGGGGGGAGGTGTAAAGAGTGAAAAGAACAGGGCCAAGGACAGATCCTTGTGGAACACCACAGGTCAGGTATGCAGGTTGAGAGTAAGTGCCATTGATGAGAACGGTTTGTTTTCTGTTGGATAGGTATGAAGTGAACCAAGACAGAGCAATGTCAGAGATGCCAAAAGTATGATGAAGTCTAGAAAGGAGAATACCATGATCAATGGTATCAAAGGCTGCAGACAGATCAAGGAGTGTGAGGAGAGAGACTTTGCCAGTATCAGTTGCAAGGAGGAGATTGTTGAGAATGTGTAGTAGGGCAGTTTCAGTGCTATGGCACTGGCGGTAGGCTGACTGGAAAGGATTGAGGAGATTGTTGGCAGACAGGTGAGAGTTCAGCTGGTTGAGGACGACTTTTTCAAGGAGTTTTGACAAGAAAGAGAGATTAGAGATAGGCCGGTAATTTTTCAGTTCATTTGGATCTAAATTGTGTTTCTTGAGGAGAGGGTGAACAATAGCAGACTTGAAAGAATCAGGGACAGTTCCAGTTTGAAGAGAAGTGTTGATGATGTCAGTAGTAGTAGTAGTAGTAGCAACAGCAGCAGCAGCAGCAGTGGTAGTAGTAGTAGTAGTAGTAGCAACAGCAGCAGCAGCAGTAGTAGTAGTAGTAGCAGCAGCAGCAGCAGCAGCACTAGTAGTAGTACCCGCCACAACACCACAATCACTACTGACACAAAAGTCCATGGATTGACGCTAGGAACAACAACAAATCACTAACCTGGGGCCCACCAAGAACAGTAAAGACAACAACAGCTCTGTCCAGGCTGAAACCTGTATGGAAGGGCAACAACATCTCCATGAAGCACAAGTCCAGGCTACTAACATGCAACGGTATATTCCATCTTCCTGTATGCATGTGAAACATGGACCCTCACAGCGGATATGAAAAGACGAATCCAAAGCCATGGAAATGAGGTGATATCGAAAGACACCAAACATCAGATACACTGATCATATCACCAGTGAACAAGCGCGCCAAACCATCAAACAGAACGCTGGATTATATGAAGATCTGCTGACATTAGTTAAGAAACGATACCCATGTTGGTATGGCCATACAAGAAGATCCAGTGGCCTTGCTAAAGCAGTACTCAAGGAAACTGTTGCCGGAAGGAGACGGGAAGAAACCGATGGCCTGACTACGTTGCAGAATGGATGGAGAAAACATTTGCAGAGACCCAGGCTTTGGCACACAACCGACATCATCATCATCATCATCATCAGGTACCTTGACGGATGACTTTGGCGATCATGGACTTCCATCTGTCTCTATCTCTTGCAGCCTCAAGCATCTCTTACACCCTCCTTGTCTTCAGCCACTCTGCAAGTCCGTCTAGTATCTTCAACCGACATGGCTGGAGAAACCTGGTGAACAATCTCTTTTGCAAGCCGGTACAGTGACTCTTCAGAGAATGAAGGAAGAAGAAGAAGAAGAAAAAATACTGGTAGACATATCGTCTCGCACCAGTGTTCAGGAATCCATCAAAATTCAAACACTTACCAAATCACAGACGGGTAACGTGTGCCCTTGACCTGTGTCAGATGCTAGGTCAGGTTGACACAAGACCATGTAAACTCGAATTTGTCGTTTATAGGTCACACAAATTCGGATCTACAGGGTATGCGTCACACCCGATAGGTCTGTGAGCCTGAAAACACACTGATTAGTGACGGAATTCTGGTGGTTTTCATCTGTTTGTTTCGTTGTTTTGTTTATTTGTTGTTGTTGGTGGTGTGTGTTTTTTTGGTTTTTTTTGTTGGTTGGTTGGTTGATTTGGTTGCTTGGTTGATTGCTTGGTTATTTTGGTTTTGGTTTTGAACAATTACAAATTTGATATTTTATTGTAATACTGTAATGGTGAATGTTTGGTGGTGGTGGTGTGGTTGCGACTGTGGTTGTGGAGGCGGTGTGGTGGTATGTGGTGGTGGCAATGGCATGCATGAGTGTGTATGTGTGTGTGTGTGTGTGTGTGTGTGTGTGTGTGTGCGCGCGTGCGCACAC
>JAPXFY010000023.1:56633063-56650563 GCA_030674185.1 Monoplex corrugatus
CTCTTTCCTCATAAAATGTCCTATAAATGTTGCTTATCTTTTCCTAATCTTCTTTATTAATGATCTTCTTGTGTATGCCTCCTTCAATACTGTTTCGTTTGTTTTCTTTGCTGTCCATGGAACTCTCAACATTCTTCTTCGAAACCACATTTCAGCTGCCTCAATTTTGTTCTCTCACTTTGTGTGGTGACTGTCCACGCCTCACAACCGTACGACAGTATTTAGTTCTATATAACGCTCAAAAACTCTCTTCCTGATGTTAATCGATAAGCAACATGGGACAACATAATGATGTGTGGTCAGCTGGCTTAACAGCTTGAGTTTAACGTGCTCCATCAAAAAAGTATAATGAATAGTGAGTCCCATTCAGTATTGAGACTCGGGCTGTAAAGGAACGCTTCACAATGAAAACAACATAAGCGGCAGCAGCTGTATAGCAGAAACATTAGCACCACCATCAAATGACGGTGATGAGCTGGTAAGCACAACGGACTATTGACCAGGAAGGGGGAAGGGGCCTTGGGTTTGAAATCTATAAGTAAAAAAACAAAAAACAAAAAACAAAAACTATGATTTTTTAAGGGGATGGTTTGCCTCTGATGGCTTCCACTCAGATTTCAACATGCTATGGATTCATTGAAAAAAACGGAGACTGCACATTGGAGTCTTATTCACTTCAGGGATGTGTCAATGAAAATGTTCTTCAAAATACCTGACCAGTTCTCTCTCTCTCTCTCTCTCTCTCTCTCTTCTCTCTCTCTCTCTCTCTCTCTCTCTCTCTCTCTCTCTCTCTCTCTTTCTTTCTCTCTGTCTCTGTCTCTCTGTCAATCTGTCTCTGTCTCTCTCTCTCCCTCCCTCTCACACTCCTCTCTGTCACTCGCACACAGATACTCATATATACGCACTAACTTAAATACACATCACACACACACACACACACACACACACACACACACATATATATATATATATATATATATATATTATATATAGATGCATAGATATATATACATATATATCTATATACATGTACATATATATATGTATACATATACATACATACATACATACATACATACATACATACATACACACATACAAATACACACACACACACACACATACATACATACACACACACACATACACACACACACACACACACACACACACACACACACACACACACACACACACACACACACACACATCAAAACTCCCATCAAAACACACGGACTTTCCAGTGGTAAAGTTCTAAAGTTTCCATACCTCCTATAGCCTAAACGGTAAAGATTTTTTCCCAACCCCTTGTGTCAACATTGCGTGTGTGCACACCTGCCAACACCTAAACCTCCTTCCTGCCTCTGCACATACAGACTATCAAACGTGCCTGTTAAACATGGTGTAGGTCATGTCACTGACTGCCTTCTAGTAAGTAACATGACAACATCAAGCATGTATGTACGTACATTCACAACAGATGCAAACTGAGCGACAGCTTTGAGCAGTAACATAGTGGAATGTGGTCGGTTCGTATAACAGCTAAATTTCTCCGTGCTCCACTAAAAAGTCCTAATTGTATGTAATTTGCAGTGAGTTGGGAGAACAATTTTATTAAAAAAAATGTATAAATAACAATCATCATCATCATCTTCTTCTTCTTCTTCTTCATCGTCGTCGTTGTCATCATCCTCCATGTCGTCGTTGTCGTCCTCGCCATCGTCATCATCGTCGTAGCAATAATAAACAACACAACAAATTAATATACACAAACAATGCCAAGCCACACATACACACATGACTATCAGGTCAGAGACGCTGTTTCTCTGTCTCTGTCTGTCTCTATCTCTGTCTCTCTGTTTCTGTCTCTCTGTCTCTGTCTATGTCTATGTCTGTCTCTTTCTCTGTCTCTGTCTCTCTCTCTCTCTCTCTCTCTCTCTCACACACACACACACACACACACTCACACGCTGTCTCTCTCTCTATCTCTCTCTCACGCTGTCTCTGTCTCTGTCTGTCTGTCTGTCTGTCTGTCTGTCTGTCTCTCTCTCTCTCTCTCTCTCTCTCTCTCTCTCTCTCTGAGTTTCCAGTGATATAGTTATCTATTTTTGCATCCCTCCTACAGCAATGAGGGTAGAGATTTTTTTTTTTCCAAATCCCCTGTGTCGACATTACGTGTGTGCACACCTGCCAACATATAAACCTCCTTCCTGTGTGTGCACATACAGACTATCAAACGTGCCTGTTAAACATGGTGTAGGTCATGTCACTGACTGCCTTCTAGTAAGTAACATGATAACATCAAGCATGTATGTACGTACATTCACAACAGATGCAAACTGGGCGACAGCTTTGAGCAGTAACATAGTGGAATGTGGTTGGTTCGTATAACAGCTAAATTTTTCCGTGCTCTACTAAAATATCTGATTATACGTAATTCGCAGTGAACTGAGAGAAAAGTGTTATACAAAAAATGATTTATTTGAGAAAAGTTATCATTAGCAGCAGCAGCATCGTCGTCGTCGTCATCATCATCATCTTCGTCGTCGTCGTCATCATTATCGTCATCATAGTAATAATAAACAACACACACAAATCAATGTATACCATCAATGCCCAGTCACACATACTTTTTATATGACTATGATCATCAACGCTCTCTCTCTCTCTTCTCTCTCTCTCTCTGTCTGTCTGTTTTCTCTCTGTCTCTCTGTCTCTCTCTGTCTCTCTGTCTCTGTCTCTGTCTCTCTCTCTCTCTCTGCCTGTCTATATGTCTCTGTCACTGTCTCTGTTCAGTGTCTCTTGTCTCTCACATACACACAAACAGACACAGACACAGACTAACAGACACACAGACACACAGACACACAGACACACAGCCCAAACACACACACACACACACACACACACCACACACACAAACGTGTGCGCGCGCGCACAGAGAAAGCGAGACAGAGGCAGTAGTGACAGAGACTTATGACAAGTCATAGAAACATACAGACATGGAAAGACAGTCAGAGACATAGACAAAGACAAAGACATAGACACAGAGACATAGACAGAGAAGACACAGAGACATGACAAAGACAAAGACAAAGAGACATGGACACAGAGACATAGACAGAGACAGACACAGAGAATAGACAGAGAATAGACACAGAGGACATAGACAAAGACATAGACACAAAGACAAAGACACAGAGACATAGACAAAGACAAAGATAGAACATAGACACAGAGACATAGACAGACACTAGAACAGAGAATAGACAAGACATAGACAGGACATAGACAAGACAAGACAAAGACATAGACACATAGACACAGAGACTAGACAAAGACAAAGACAAACACAGACACATAGACACAGAGACATAGACAGACACATAGACACAGAGACATAGAAAGACATAGACAAGAGACATAGACAAAGACATAGACACAGAGACATAGACAAAGACATAGACACAGAGACATAGACAAAGACAGACACAGAGACATAGATAGAGACAGACACAGAGACAGAGACTAGACAAAGACATGACACAGAGACTAGACAAAGACAAAGACATAGACACAGAGACATGGAACAGAGACAAAGACAAAGACATAGAACGAGACAGGACACAGAGACATAGACACAAAGACATAGACAAAGACACAGAGACATAGACAAAGAGATAGACACAGAGATAGACAAAGACATAGACACAGGAATGAATAGACATAGACTAGACAAGACAAAGACTAGACCAGAGACAGAGACATAGACATAGACAAAGACATAGACATAGACACAGAGATAGACAAGACATAGACACAGAGACATAGACAAAGACATAGACCAGAGACTAGACAAAGACAAAGCATAGACATAGACGCAGAGACAAGACAAGACTAGACACAGAGACATAGACAAAGAAAAGACAAAGACATAGACACAGAGACATAGACAAAGTCATAGACACAGAGACATAGACAAAGACATAGACACAGAGACATAGACAAAGACATAGACACAGAGACATGACAAAGACAAAGACAAAGACAAGACATAGACATAGACACAGAGACAAAGACAAAGACATAGACACAGAGTGATTCAGAATGTGACACAATTAACCCTTACACCGCCGATGTCGCCTTTTGACACCAACCTGATACAGCGCCGCGCCGATGTCGCCACACAGTATCAATACAATCCAATTACCTCACTTGAATTCAACATTATATCACTGCAAAATCCAAAAATCTAATCATTCCTCACTCGGTAAAAAAGAAAAAGAAGAGAGCGAGGGAGAAAGAGAGGAGAGAGAGAGAGAGAGAGAGAGAGAGAGAGAGAGAGAGAGAGAGAGAGAGAGAGCCATATAATTCATAAATGAAAAACTAATAAACCCTTTGAAGTTGTTATGGAATCTTCTTGCTTTTTCTCTAAACTCAGCTGGTGTCAGGAACTATTGCACCGTATTTCCAAATCTACTTCCTCGTGGGGATGCCTGGGGCTCTTTCAGGATAAATAGTATCCCCATCTGGAAATTCTGTGTTAGAAATTTTGTCTTCTTTTTTGTCACTCTCTTTGTTTCTGTCTTGCTCCTTTGTTTTTGTTTTTTTTCATCTCTTACTATCATTTTCTGCTTTGCTGGTCCATTCACCTGTATGTGTTCGAATAAAGCCTTACATACTTCCTCTTAGGATTGATAATCTGGGTACATACATTAAGTGTCTTTTTTGGCTCTAAGGAAATGTGATGAGCAGAAGCGAGTTTTACGTGATCTAGACTCATTTTTATATTATGTTGTAGTGTCCTTAGATATGCTTGTATTCAGATTTTTAATCTCTAGGTGATAAATGGGACAAGAACGATCAACCCCAGGGGCATAGCCTTAGATTATGCGTGCGAATGCATGGTATGTGTACTTAATGCTTCTTTCAAAGTGTTTTATTTTTTAAGGTCGGTAAGATGTTGTGTGAGTTTTGAGATGGTCATATCCCTGATATGACCCTGTGCTGTCGGCTGGGCTTTAAATGATAATTTTGATTATTATTGTTATAACTTTGAATCTCCACAGGGAGAAGAGTGGCAGAATGGTTCAGACGTTCACCTGCCAATGACTAAATTCGACGTTCCGGGGTATGCTCCCAGTAGAGGCCCCGATTTTTCTCCTCAGTTTGACCGGAAAATCGAACTGAGCTTCTAGTCCTTCGGAAGGGGACGAAAAACGAATCGGACTCGTGTGCCTTCTGGCTGGGCACGCTAAAGATCTCATGGCAGTTGAAAATCGTGAAGAACAGAACATTGCCCGGCTGCCAAAACATTGGAGAGATAGGTTGATTTCCCAGGTCCCACCCACAATTAGCCTTCTTGTCTTTCTGAAGTCTTGGTAAAACAATGTGAATATGAATATGACTCTGAAGCGAAAAGAGAGGGGATGGGCGCCGCCCTCGTGATGCTGGCCTCGGGAAAAGTTGAGGTCTCTGTCACCTCGCTCCCGTACGACCTCAGAATAATGGAACTATCTAGGTAGGACCTGAGGACCTGGCCAGCTCGTGGGTTTATGAGCAGGCTTAAGGCTTGTGTCGTGATCAGTCTGGATTTTCTCCATCACATGGCACCCGTGAGGATACTGCATATGGAATTCACTCCGAACGCGGAGACGTCATCTTGAAAAACTGAAACTGAAAATGGAAAATAACTATGTATCCAGTAGCGGGGAAAGGGTGAATGATCTGCATCCCCGCTGCTTGCCATACACATCAGTGAGTGTTGCCTGATGGTGGCGCGCCTGTCTGAGGTGGCTGGTATAATCATAATTATCTCCAACCTGCAAACCAGCAAACGCCAGCTGCAGCATATTGTGGCTGCTCTGAACACTTCTTGTTTTATGGACAATAGATAGTATCTACCTATCAGATAGAGAGAGAAAGAGACAGACAGATAGAGAGAGACAGGGACAGAAGAGACAGAGACAAAGGGAAAGAGAGAGATATACAGGCAGATATAGAGAGAGATACAGAGAGAGAATGAGACGGAGAGACGGAGAGAGAGAGAGGGGGAGAGAGAGACAGACAGACAGACAGACAGATACACAAAGACACAGAGACACAGAGAGAACGACAGAGAGAGAGAAAGAGAAACAGACGACAGACACATAGACAGACAGAGAAAGAGACAGAGACAGAGAAAGAGAAGGAGAGAGGTGGGAGAGACAGCCAGCCAGTCAGACAGATAGAGAGAAAAGAGAAGGACCCGGACAAAGAGAGACAGACAGACAGAGACAGAGACAAAGACAGAGAGAGACAGACTGACAATGACAGAGACAGAGACAGAGACAGAGAGAAACACATAAACACAAACAACCTACACATAGATAGACAGGCATACAGCAACACACACACACACACACACACACACACACGCACACACCACACACACACACACACACACACACACACACACACACCACACACACACACAGATAAGTATAAGGCGAACCTCCCTCAAATAGAAAGCAAACCCACATTTGTATTTTACAGGGAGTGGCATAAACAACATAACGCCTCTTTACACACAGCCTCACCAATCATTTCACGATTCTTTCATTTAATGATGACAAAACAATTTGAGTTTAAACACAGAAGTGAGTGAGTGAAAGAGAGAAGCGAAGAGAAAGAAGACAGACAGAAGAGAGGAGAGAGGGGAGGAGAGAGCGACAGAAGAGGAGAGGGAGAGAGGAGAGAGAGAGGAGAGAGGTGGAAAAGAAGGTGGGAGGAGAGAGGTGAGAGAGAATAGAAGGAGGAGGTGGAGAGGAGGAGTGAAGAGAGGGTGGAGAGAGAGAGAGAATGGAGAAGAGAGAGAGAGATGGAGAAGGAGAGAGAGGTGGAGAAGAGAGAGAGAGGTGGAAAGAGAGAGAGTGGAGAAGAGAGAGAGAGAGGAGAGAGAGAGAGAGAGGTGGAGAAAGAGAGAGAGAGAGAGGAGAGAGAGAGAGAGAGGTGGAGAAAGAGAGAGAAGTGGAGAATACGAGAGAAAAGACAAGACAGACAGACAGATACAAAACAACGAGACAAAACGAGACATTGGGTGTACACCATCACAAACTGACAAAACTTCTCACGAAAATAATTCGATCAATCATTCTATTTAAAAGAAATAGCAAAGAGAGAGAGAGAGAGAGAGAGAGAGAGAGAGAGAGAGAGAGAGAGAGAGAGAGAAGAGAGAGAGGAGGGAGGGAGGCAGAGAGAGGAGGGTATAGGGTTATATGGTGCGCTACATCAAAACTGGCCTTCCGACTGTCCATCTTTACATAATAATTGTTGCTCTGGTGATGTCGGTACAGGTTATAGGGTGACTAAATGGCTTCGATGTCATCTTACATAAAATTGTTGCTCTGGTGAGTCGGTACGGGATATAGGGTGCATACGTCAAACTGGCCTTCTGACTGTCCATCTTAACATAACGGTCTGTGTATTAAATACTGGTGATCTCTGTCGATTGTATGCGTATGCCTGGTGCTTGAGTGCACTTTGATTTGAATTGTCAAGATTTGGCGCTGCATAAATACTGTAATTATTTATTATTATTATTATTATTACTATTATCATTATTATTATTATTTTTATTATATTATTATTATCATTATAATCATATCATTATCATTATGTTATTATTGTTATTATTATTATTATGTTATCTTATTTTTATTATTGTCATAATTATTATTGTTATTGTTATTATTGTTATCAACTGGTTACTATTAACATTTCTATTATTATTATTATCATTATCATTGTTATTACCATCATTTATTTTATTTAGTATAGTGTAGTGTTAACTGTTGTTCTGGTGTGTTGTATAGGTTTACAGTGTGCCCACATCAACTGTTGTTTGGTGTTCTGTATAGGTTTACAGTGTGCACACATCAAAACTGTTGTTCTGGTGGTGTCTGTATAGGTTTACAGTGGGCACTACATCAAAACTGTTGTTCGGGTGGTGTGTATAGGTTTACAGGGTGCTTTACTTTACTTTTACTTTTTCCTTCCGCTTGTACCGGTGGGCGTCGCGGGGAGATACAGTCGTCTGTCAGCAGCAAGGCGGGTGGCCTGGAGAAGGACATCTCGTGAGCTCTGAGGGTGTCTGCCACGGAGTCGCTCCATCGTCGTCTTGGTCTTCCTCTGGCTCTCCAGCCAGAGTATCTGGTGTTGTATGCCCGAAGAGCTGGATGGTTTAGGGGCATACGTGTGAGGTGTCCGAACCACTTGATCCTCATATGTTCGATGTGTTGTTAGGATTGGTGTTGCTCCTACCATGTCTCGTATCACCTCATTTCTGATCTTGTCCCGCCTTGGTCTTGTTTACTGCTTTCCTCAGGCATTTCATTTCACAGGTGACCAGTTTTCTCTCGAGGGCTTTAGTTAGGGACATGTCTGGCACTGGTATGTCAGCGTTGGTAGAAAAATGGCGTTATGAGTTTCGCCTTAGTGCTGGTGGGAATGCTGGGGTGTTTCAGGAGAGGGGCAAGTTGGTAGCTGACTGCGTTGGCTTTCTGGCATCTGGTCTCGATTTCTCTGTCTAGTTTGCCATTTTCAGTGAAGATGCTGCCCAGGTATTTAAATTCACTGGCTTGCTTCAACTGGGTTCCGTTGATGTTGATATCCAGTTTGTTTGGTCTCTTACTGACAGTCATGACCTCGGTCTTGCTGACGCTGATCTTCATGCCGTATGTCTCGCAGCTTTCATTGAGCTGGTCTGTGTGCTCCTGTAGCTGTATCTTGTCATTGTTCACCATTGCCTGGTCGTCCGCAAACATGAGTTCATTGAGTGCCTCAGGTCTGGGTTTGCCTCCTTCGTAATCTGATCCATATAGATCACGAAGAGAAGAGGGGAGAGATTACAGCCCTGCCTTACTCCCGATGTCACTGGGAACCAGTCAGATGTTCCACTGGCGGCGCGGACTGCACTCCTGCTGTTGGTGTAGATGGCCCGAATGTTGTCTAGCAGCTGGCCCTTGATGTCGTACTGCTCGAGGACCTTCCATAGCCTCCCAAAGCCCAACCCCTCGTCCTCGTCGTGGGAGGTGGAAACAGGTATGCTGGCCAACGGGGCACTGGTGAAGCTGTGACTGGCTTAGCAGGCCAGCAGTGGATGAACAAATTGCTAGACAATAGGAGATACAAACGGATGATACAGAGTACACTCAAATGTGTTGTGTAGATGATTACAGGGTACACTACATCAAAACTGTTGTTCTGGTGGTGTCAGTTAGATACAGGTACTCATCAACTGTTGATTGTGTCAGTAGATTACAGGTAACTACATCAAAACTGTTGTTCTGGTGGTGTCAGTATAGGATTACAGGGTACACTACATCAAAACTGTTGTTCTGGTGGTGTAGGTATAGGTTCAGTGTGCACTACATCAAAACTGTTGTTCTGGTGGTGTAGGTATAGGTTATGATGGTTAATCCAAGGCTCTGACTGCCATCAAAACATAGTTGTTGTTCTGGTGGTGTCGGTATGGAGCAGAAAATAAAGTCCCCCTTCCCCCTACTTCCCTGGGATGGTTATATCCTTTGCCATGTCACCTGAGATGGGTGCCGACGAAAAACTGAACTGAACCAATCAATCAACCCACCACAGTCTCCATACAGCTTTTAATACAGATGTTATTGGACTTTTACATATTCACACCTCTTCTTCATTAGCGATGTTGGACGCCTGTGGTTCTTGTTTTTGTTTCGTTTCGTTTCGTTTCGTTTCGTTTCTCATTTCATTTCATTTCATTTTATTTCATTTCGTTTCGTTTTCGTTTTGTTTTTTTTGTTTGTTGTTTGTTTGTTTTGTTTTGTTTGTTTTGTTTTGTTTCGTTTTGTTTTGATTTGGTTTTGCTTTCTTTCGTTTCGTTTTGTTTTGATTTGTCTTCTTTTATTTCAATTTGTTTTGTTGTTGTTTTTTTGTTTTGTTTTGTTTTCTTTTGTTTTAGTTTTACGGCGTACCTGTAATTGCATACGACTATCATTTCTACACACAGAGCCCGTGCTTTATCGACTTGTTTCTGGGCATGCTTTCTACCTGCATGCTTTCAGCTTTGAGCATAGATAACCTACCACAACAAAACATTAGAGGCCTATGACAGCTGTCACTCTATGTCTTTTTGACAATGAACACAGTATGATAGAGAGACAGAGACAGAGAGAAAGACAGACAGACAGACAGATACAGGAGAGACAGAGATAGAGAGATAGAGAGGGAGAGAGGACAGACAGCCGAGAAAGAGAGAGACAGAGACAGAAAGAGAGAGAGAGAGACAGACAGACAGACAGAGAAGAGACAGAAAGAGAGATACAGAGAGAGAGATACAGAGAGAGAGACAGAGAGAGAGAAAGAGAGAGAGACTGACAGAAGACAGAGACAGAGAGACAGACAGACAGAAGAGACAGAGAGAGACAGAGAGAGCAGAACAGAGAGAGGACAGAGACAGAGAGAGGAAGAGAGAGAGAGAGGAGAAAGAGACAGACAGAAGAGAGACGAGAGAGAGAGAGAGAGAGAGAGAGAGAGACTAACGCCAACCGCCATCGTTTCATCGCCCTGAATCACGTGCCATGTGCTTTTGTTCTTTTTTTTTTTTTTCTCTGTTATACAAAACGGTTATTGCTCTCATTCTGTTTTGTGCTCTGTGGCATGACAAAGTAGTTTAGTTCAGTGTTGTGTTTACTTGAAGTTTCTCGGGAAGCGTATGGAAAAAAAACACAGATCAACCAGAGGAAAAAAAATGATAGTTTCTAGTTTCCTTGTCTTATATTGCCAGATCATTCTGGAGTCTTTTTCCATCGTATCGCAACTGCGGCTTTGGTGCATATATGGATTTATTTTTGCGAGTGCAGACAGAAACTGTCTTTAAAAAAGAAGAAGAAGAAGAAAAAAGAAAAACCTAGCAGAAACTGGGGTTAAGGAAATGTAGCTAGTTTTCTGTCTTAACCCAAGTCTGACATTTTTCCTTCCTGTTTGGGTGTGATAGAGTTATCATTTTCCTCTTTCGGTCAGCAATGTATTGTGTAGTAGTTTTTTTTTTGTTTTTTTTTTTCCCAAACCAGCATGAAGCTCTTATATAAACACAAAAAACTGTTCTCTTTGGTCATGTACGGTTTTACATATATTATTTCTTTTACTTTTTTAATATTCTTTTTTATTTCATTTCTATTTTTTATTTATTTGTTCCAAAATAAACAAACATCAACAAACAATTGATAACAGAGCATGACATAAACTCATACATACAGAAAAAAAGGTTAATGTTGACCTATGAACAACATGTAGCGTACAGAAATATACATGACACTATTTCAACATGTGGAAGGTTCTAGAGACTATAATAATTTTGCCACCACATGGGTGTGTTGATATATATTGATTGTGTGCTTGTCTTTGTACGCGACTCTGTCCGCGCTTTTTCACCCATAGAAATAACAACAATGATAATGATATTAAGATCTATAAACTTTATGTACGTACCAGCGCGTGCGTGGCTAATGAGAACGTGTATGTGTGGAGGTGGGGGGGGGGGAGATGAAAGGAAGGGAGTATCAGTCAGCACACAAAATGGGGATGAAAGGAAAAGCAGGACAATACCAATGGTATTTTACTTTTCATTGATATAAATTATCAGCTAAGGCCATCTTTTCGTCAAATATTGACGTTGTTCAATGACATATCTGCCAAGAAATAAATATGGTGAGAAAGAAGCACGTAAACAAAACCAAATCAACAATGTAAGACACAATACACAGGAAACCAAACACAAAGAGAAAGAAATACGAAACCCAAATCAACAATGTAAGACAAAATACACAAGGAAACCAAACACAAAGAGAAAGAAATACGTAACCAAATCAACAATGTAAGACACAATACACAAGGACACCAAACACAAAGAGAAAGAAATACGTAACCAAATCAACAATGTAAGACATAATACACAGGAACCAACAAGAGAAAAATACGTAACCAATCAACAATGTAAATATACACAAGAAAACAACACAAAGAGAAAGAATACGTAACCAAATCAACAATGTAAGACATAATCACAAGGAAACCAAACACAAAGAGAAAGAAATACGTAAACCAAATCAACAATGTAAGACAAATACACAGGAAACCAACACAAAGAAAAGAAATACGTAACCAAATCAACAATGTAAGACTAATACACAGGGAACAAACACAAGAAAAGAATACGTAACCAAATCAACAATGTAAGACACAATACACATGGAAACCAAACAGAAAAAAAAAAAAGAAATACGTAACCAAATCAACAATGTAAGACACAATAACACATGGAAACCAAACAAAAGAGAAAGAAATACGTAACCAAATCAACAATGTAAGACACAATACACAAGGAAACCAAACAAAAGAGAAAGAAATACGTAACCAAATCAACAATGTAAACATAATACACAAGGAAACCAAACAGAAAGAGAAAGAAATACGTAACCAATCAACAATGTAAGACACAATACACAAGGAAACCAAACAGAAAGAGAAAGAAATACGTAACCAAATCAACAATGTAAAACATAATACACAAGGAAACCAAACAGAAAGAAAAGAAATACGTAACCAAATCAACAATGTAAACATAATACACAAGGAAACCAAACAAAAAGAAAGAAATACGTAACCAAATCAACAATGTAAAACATAATACACAAGAAACCAAACTGTAACGCACATCATTGTATGCTTACATGCACATGAAAAATAAGAAAACAGAGAGAGAGAGAGAGAAAGAAAAAAGAGGGGAGAGGGTAACGAAGAGAAAGATAGAGAGAGAAAGAGACTGGCGGGATAACGACAGAGAGAGAGAATAGGGGGGGGGGGGGGGGGGGCGAGAGAGATAGAGAGAGAGAGAGAGACAGATAGTCAGACAGACAGACAGGGACAGAGAGAAAGAGAGAAGAGAGATAATGAGAGAGAGAGAGACAGAGAGAGAATGAGAGAGATGCAGACAGACGGACAGACAGACAGACAGACAGAAGGAGACAGGGTAGACTGAGAAACAGAAAGACAAACAGTTCCGAGACAGAGACAGAGACACAGAGAAAATAATAAGTGTCATCATAACCTTAAACCTGTCCTTAGAGGGCCTGGGGTGAGGTGCTAGAGACCTCAATATTTTCCGGTCAGCTTGTGGAAGGGCAGAGATTCCTACCTACTCTTTCTCCCTGCTCGCCTTCCCTAACCCCAAAACAGGACCAGGTAGCCAGTCACAGCTGGGTGAGCTGGAAGGCCGCATGCACAGTACAGTTTGTGTTGGGTGTGCTTCTCACACAGGCAGTCAGATCAGAAAGGAACGCTTAACCTCTGCGCCAATCTTGTCTTTGCCTGCGACGGACATGTTGGGGAAAAGGTTGACTGTATCGCTTTTTCTGTTTAATTATCTGTGGGTGTTTTCATTCGATCAAGTACGCCAGCGGATCGTACGCGCCCGCGTATGTACATGTATTTGGGCACAAATGCGTTGAAATATTGGAGTTGTTGGAGTTGCTTCAAGAGGGATTTACTGCGCTCGGACAACTCCATCTGCGCTCCACCCAAATCTGCCAGTAATTATCTGACAGATTTTTCTTAAGCCTGCACAAAACCCTACGTGCTGGCAAAGGTCTTGAAAACGGGAAAGGGGAGAAGGGACCTGTCAAACACTAACTAGGCTGACACCACCAGAACGACGGAAACATTAAGATGTGGCAGCGAACAGGCCAGATTTTAATGTTGCGGGCTGGGATTGAACTCGAGAGATCCATGGTTGTACCGACTAGCCCGCAAATGTATTGATCAACACTTGACCTTTTGGTTCCCGCACCCTGTCCACTAACATCCTGCATTCCCAACTATGCTAGCAAAGTAAGAACTTAAACCTATAACTCCCTCACCCTTTCCACTAGCTTTTTGCAAGAAGCTCGTGGATAGGGTGAGGGAGAGAAAGGATTAAGTGATTTGCAGTTGGTGGATATGGTGCGGGAGTCAGAGGGTTAAGCAAAATACATCAACATTTAAAAAAAACAAGTAAATGAATATCGTGACCTGACCTGACCTGACCTGAACATAGTAACAATTATCACAGGTCACCGAGGCAATGACACGCTGAGATAAGCTTCTAATAATACCAGGTTCAGATCTGACACGGTGTTAAATTTCACTAGTCACCAAAGTCATGGGACACGGAAGTAAGCTACTAATAATACCAGGGTACAGGTCCGGTAACAATTGCCACACGTCACCGACATCATGAGACGCAAAGGTAAGCTACTAAGAGTACCAGGTTCAGATCTGACATGCTGGCAAATTTCACAGGCCACAAAGCCTACGACACGCTGAGGTACGCTTCTAATAGTACCAGGTTCCAATCTGAAATAGCAGCAGATTTCACGAGACACCGAGTCCAGCAAACGCTGAGGTAAGCTAGTAACAATTCAGGCAAAGTCAAAGAAAAGCAAGATGGGTAGCCAGCCCACAAAAGCCCATAAATCTGGTCTTTCCCACTGTCATCCGGGCTTTTCCCCGCTGTCCACCGACTGTTCCCGGCAGTCAATGGTCTAGCCATGTGTCAGTTTCAGTTTCAGTTTCAGTTTCAGTTTCAGTTTCTCAAGATGACGTCTCCGCGCTCGGAATGAATTCCGTATGCACTATCATCACAGGTGCCATGTGATGGAGAAGATCCAGATTGATCACGGCACAGACCTTAAGCCTGCACATAATCCCACGAGCTGGCCAGGTCATGAGGTCCTACCTAGATAGTTCTATAACCCTGGGGTCGTAGGGGAGCGAGGTGACAGAGACCTCAACATTTCCTGGGGCCAGCTTTATGAGGGCGGCGCCCATCTCCTCTCCTTCGCTGCACATTCATATTCATATTCACTTTTTTTTTTAAAACCAAGACTTCAGAAAGGCAAGAAGACTAATAATTGGTCTTCAAGGGGTGGGATCTGGGAAATCAACCTATCTCTCCAATATTTAACACCAAGGCAGAGAGACAATGCCCTGCTCTTCACGATTTTCAAAGTGCTGTGAGATCTTAAGCGTGCACAGCCGACTTTGCAACCCTATCAAGGAAACGTTTCGGCCCTCAACTCCTAAAGGCTATAGTAAGAGGAAAAGAGCTGACAGCTATGCGAGCTGTGGCAGAGCGGGCTGCCCGAAAGAGAGATGAGGACCAGGAAAAAATTTCTAAGGCTCCAACCGGCTCCTACTCAGAGCTGAGCGTGCAACGGTCTCATTGGAAAGACTGAGACCAATCAGACGAGTTTCACTCACTTCACGGACGCGTCACTGAGGGTGTTGCTCACATTTCCTGAACAACACCGCGGTGTCTGTGTCTCTTGGAATCTCCACACATTGTTTAGCATTCTGTACATGTTTCTGCCGGTACAGCACCACAAAAAATGGGACCAAAAAAAAACAACACACAAACACACACACACACACACACACACACACACACACACACACAAACACACAACACACACACAACCACACACACACACACAATGAGCAGAGATGCAAAGAGCAAAGACAAGAAGGAAAAGGAATGAGATGGTACAAGAGGGGAAGGAAAAAGAAAAAGGGAGAAAATAGAGAAGGAGCGGTAGAAAAGAAGGAGAAGAAGGAGAAGACGGAGGAAAATGAAAACTAAGAAGATGATAGAAAGGAGTCGGACAACGAGCATGAAAGCAAGACTGAAGAAAATAAACGAACACTTAATCAACAAACAAACAAACAAATAGATAAATAGACAGACAGACAGACAGATAGATAGATACATACATACATACATAATACATACAGCATACATGTCGATAGATAGATAGATAATAGATAGATAGTAATAATAGATAATAATAATAGATTGATAGATAGATAGATAATAGATAGATAGATAGATAAAACATAACAAATAACAAACAAATAAACAAATAAATGAATAAATTAAAAACACCAGATTCTGATGTTGATATGGTACCAAATTTCCCAAGTCACCGAGGTCACGAAAGGATGAGGTAAGCTGCTAAAAAGACGCGACATTAAAGACAGCGTGTTGTATCATGGGATAGGTGAGCCATCAGAACAGATCCCAAGTCTTCTCCAGTAACGCACCTTGGTTTGAAATAGCACACTGTCTAGCTTAGCTGTTAGTTTGTGTGATTCATATGTGTGTGTGTGTGTGTGTTGTGTGTGTGTGTGTGGTGTGTGTGTGTGTTGTGTGTGTGTGTGTGTGAAATTGTGTGTGTGTGTGTGGTTGTAGTGTGTGTGAGTGTGTGTGTGTGTGTGTGTGTGTGTGTGTGTGTGTGTGTGTGTGTGTGTGTGTGTATGTGTGGTGTAGTGTGTAAAATTTGTGTTGTTGTAGTGTGTAAATTTGTGTGTGTGTGTGGTGGTGTGGGTGTGTGTGTGTGTGTGTGTGTTGTGAGAGAGATTCTGTATTTGTGTGATATTCTGTATGTGTGTATGCGTGTTCGCGTGCATGTATGTGTCTGTCTGTCTGTGTGCGCTATCTGTGTGTGTATTGTGTGTATGATTAGTATGTATGGGTGTGTTTACGCGGGTGCGTTGTATGTGTGCATGTGTGTGTGTGGATTGCGTGTGTGTGTGTGTTGTGTGTGTGTGTGTGTGTGTGTGTGTGTGTGTGTGTGTGTGTGATACTATGTGTGCGCGCTTGTGTGTGCGTGCTTGTGTGTGGTGTGTGTGTGTGTGTGTGTGTGTATGTGTGTGTGTGTGTGTGATACTATGTGGGCGCGCTTGTGTGTGCGTGCTTGTGTGTGTGTGTGTGTGTGTGTGTGTGGTGTGTGTGTGTGTGTGTGTGTGCGTGCACGCGTGTATGTGTTTGTGTCTTGTTATTTCCTTTAGCATCTACTCACATGTGTGCTTTTAGACAGGAAAAAAAAAAAGAAAAGGTGTGTGAGAGGTTGGTTGTGTGTGTGTGTGTGTGTGTGTGCGTGGTGTGTTGTGCGTGCGTCGTGTGTGCGTGCGTGCGTGCGTGTGTGTCTGTTTCAGCGCTTAGATTTGATTTTATCAAGATTTTGCGCTATATAAATATTGTAATTATTATCATTATTATTATTAAGTTTTGAAAAGAAAAGCCCTTGTATCATATTCAGGTAGGTATATACTGTATGTGTGTGTTGTGTATGTGTGTGCAGATTTTTAACATATAAAATAGCCTCCCTCTCCTTGAGCTTGAGATGCAGTAGCCCTATTTTTCCTGTCTCTTCATAATTCCTTATCACAAAATGCGTGGTTAGCACATTATGAAAAGCTTTCTTTTCTCAATTAAGGAAAATATTTTCACAACGTACAAAAACACCAAATGCTTAAAACAAGCGAGCAAATATACAACATGACGAAACGGAGGAATCGTCCACACAGGCAAAGTAACGAAACGATCCATTTCTTAAAAACATGGAATACTATGGTCGAGCAACTGTTTCATATTTCATGAAAATAATCT
>JAPXFY010000023.1:56658063-56663063 GCA_030674185.1 Monoplex corrugatus
CGGGAGATTTCGTGCCGGGTGTGCGAGATTTGGTGAGTCTTGTCAGTTTCTGAAACTGGAGATACCTGCAGAACAGGCCCTAGATTTTATTTATTTATTTATTTATTTATATTTTTATTTATTTACTTATTTTTTACTTATTATTATTCATGTATGATGATGTATGTATGTATGTATGTATGTATGTATGTATGTGTATGTATCAATCTATCTATCTATCTATCTATCTATCTATCTTCTGTCTGTCTATCTGTCTGTCTATCTATCTATCTATCTATCTAGCTACCGATCTGGAACCAGAAAAACACAGAATCAGAACGTGTACTTAATACAACCAGACAAGACAGGCGCAAATTTTAGGCCAACTGGCCTTTGTCAAGTGTAAACGTAAGATCACAAACGAAAAAACAACAAATACAAAAATTAGGAGAAAAAGACCAAAATGTTCCTCTTGCTTCGTCCAATAGGGGTCATTTTCTCTTCTCCTGCTGGACGAAGCAGCAGGAATGTTTTGGTCTTTTTCGCCTAATTTTTGTATTTGTTGTTTGATCGTTTGTTTAACGTTTACGCTTCGCAAAGGCAAGTTGGCCGAAAATTTGCTCCTGTCTTGTCTGGTTGTATTAAATACGCGTTCTGATTCTGTGTTCATCTTTTTCTGGTTCCTGTTTGCTTGAACGCGGACGATCGCGATTGTTTTGGATATCTATCTTCTATCTATCTATCTATCTATCTATCTATCTATATCTATCTATCTATCTATCTATCTATCTATCTATCTATCTATCTTATCTATCTATCTATTATATTATATATATCATTATCTATCATATTTTACATGTATGTATATATATTATGTATATTATATATATATAGATAAGTATACATATATAATTCATCAAATTAATTATTCACCTATCTGTATATTTATTTGTTCATTTCTCTCTCTCTCTCTCTCTCTCTCTCTTTCTTTCTTTTTTTTTCTTACTCATTTATATCTCTATGAAGTTGTTTACTTATGTATTTATTAACTCTTTGATAACTAATCTAGTTTTTATTTCTATTTCATTCACTTGTGCGACTTGTGGTTCGATGAAGCTATTAGTTCTTGCCACTGGAGACAGCTGGGAAATAGGCACGAAGATTTCCTACTTTTCTTTCTTTGTCTAATTATTTATCTATTTATCAGCGCGTGGGTTATTTACCTGTTCAGTTGTATATTTACTTGCTAATCTATTTGTTCATTCCTTGTTATTACATTTCTTTAGTGGCAAAGAAACTCTAGGAGTGTTGGACAACAGAAAATCTTCACAGGAGAAACACATCTCCTCCCCATTCAAGCAAGTTTTTGGCCCTAAACCGAGTGGTTGGGGGTGAGGGTGGGGGTGATCCGTATCCAGGTCATGACTACGGGATGCCCTTGTACTGTTCACCCCCCCCACACCCCACTATTTTTTTTCCCAACCCGAATCTTTAAGGTGGTCGGTCGTATTTCAATTTCTTTGTGTTGTCCAACTATGGTTCGATAAATCTGTAGTTTTTAACACCGGAGACAGCTGGCTAATAGGTCCTTTCTTAAATGTATATATTTATTTACTTAATCATTGATTCGTTTCTCTATTTTTCATTTGGCATTTTGTTCATGTACATATCTATTAATTCCTGTGGACGATAACTCTGTGAGCGTGCCAGGTTCTGATACTGAGGACGCTCGAGTTAGGGTCCTTGGATCTTATTTTAATGTAATTTTTGAGTTGGTCATCCCTTTCGTATTTCTTTAACTTCTGGAATTTTTTTTTATCTTATTTCAATATAACTATAGAGTCGGTCATCCGTTGTGTATTTCTTTCATTTCTAGTTTTTGTTGTTTTTGTTTTGGTTTGGTTTGGTTTTTGGTATTTTTTATTTTGCTTTTGTTTTTTTATTTCAATCTAATACAGGTTGGTCATCCGTTTTATTTATTTGACTTCTGTTTCTCTTTTTTTTTTAATGTAACTATAGAGTGGTCATCCGTTTTGCACTTCTTTCACTTCTAAGTTTTTCTCTTTTTTTTTTTTTAATCTTATTTTAATGTAACTACAGAGCTGCATCCAGTTTGTATTTCTTTCTCTTTTAGTTTTTCCTTTTGTAAATCTTATTAAAACGTAACTATAGAGTTGGTCATCCGTTTTGTATTTCTTTGACTTCTAGTTCCGGTTTTTATTTTAGTCTTGTTTTATTGTAACTATAGCGTTGGTCATTCATTTTGTATTTTTTTATTGATATTTCTTTTTTTCATATCTTATTTTATTGTAACTATAGAGTTAGTCATTCATTTCGTATTTCTTCACTTCTAGTTTTTTTCTTTCTTTCTTTTTTTTCTTCTTCTTCTTATTTTAATGTAACAGATACAGAAAGATAGGCAGATATAGATATAATTATGCATATATAGGGTTGTATATGTACATGGAAGTCGATATTTTACTGCAAATCCGTTTTGTGTTTCCTTGACTTTCAAATTCTTTTTTAACTATCTATCTATCTATCTATCTATCTATCTACATATCTATTTATCTATCTATCTATCTATCTATCTCAACTCATTCATCTACTTCTATTTTTCTATCTATACGTACAACATATATCATATCTTATTTATTCATCTATATGTATATAATATATACATATAACATATATATATATGTATATATATATATATATATTATATATGTATATATATATATAAATAACTAAATTTTTTTTTTTTCTTTTCGGTTGCTTACATATTGATCTATTTATTTATTCCTGCAGAGCTTTAGTTCAGATATCTCTCTTTATTTGTGTAGCTGATAGATGATTCGGTGGTCTTTTCAGTTTCAGACGCTGAAGACATCTGGGCTGAGTAATAGGCCCTTGGATTTCATTTATCTAGGTAGTCGTTTGTTTATCTATTATTTCCTTCAGCCTTTTATTTATGCTTAGATCTATTTATTGGTGTGGCTGATAGATAATTCAATGAATCTGTCAGCTTCTGGCACGCGGCGACATCTGCATAACATATCCTTGGATTTTATTTATGTACGCGTATATTTGTATATTTATCCACCTTCATATTCACGTTGTTCATAGCCCAACCGATCACTAAGGCCATATCAGGGATGACACCATGCTGAAAAAAATTACCACTCTGATTGAAAAAAACAACAGCAAACAAACAAATTAAAAACTGAGCGCTACAAGCCTTTCACGCTTGAAATGCATTTAAAAATGTTTCCCGTACAATGTTTTATTTATTTACATATCTGCCTAATCACACGACTTGTGAATCGGTGGGGATGTCAGTTTGTGACACTGGGAACGCCCGTGTGGTAAGGTCGCTGGGTTTGTTGCATTGTTTGTCTATCTGTGTGTTAGGCCTTTCCATAGCTTTCTTACTTGTATATTTATTGGCTTGTGCTGTCTTGCGATTTGGTGAGGCTGCCACTCTGCGGCAATGGAGGCGATCCAGATTATAAATAGGCCCTTGGATTATTCATTTATGTTTCTATTCTGTTTATTTATGTAATTCAGTATCTTGGTGTTTCATTTATTCGTATGTCAGTTTATTTGTGCGGGTTGTGATTCGGTGGGGCATTATCAGTTTGAGACATTGCAACAACGGTGTTTGGTCATAAGGCCCTTTGCTGTGTGTGTGTGTGTAAGGAATTCATCTGACACGGGCGGGGTGGTCGGTTCTTTGGGTAAAGTCATGGGCTCCAGATCTGTTATCTCGAGTTCAATTCCAGTCTGCATCATAAATGTGCTCCCCCCCCTCTCTCTCTCTCATGCATGCACACACACACACACACACACACACAACACACACACGCACACCACACACACACAACACACACACAACACACACTACACACACACACACACATGTATATATATATACATATATATGTATATGTATATACATATATATCTAAATACATATATGTATATATATATATATGCATATACACACACACACATACACGCACACACACAAACACACACACGTACGCACGCACGCACACGCACACAAATAAAACCACCAACAACAAAATCAAATATTTCCTTCATTTTGTTTTCTTTTTCTTTGTTTATTTTTTTTTCGTTTGTTTATTTGTTTGTTTAGTTGTTTGTTTGTTTGTTTGTTTGCATGGATTGAAAGAGAGAAAAACGGACAAACAAACAAACAGATTTCCACAACTGATGGGACAGGCGTATCCATGTCACTACATCAGTCGCTCATATACACCGCACATTATACGGCAAACAAGAACACTTTTTACAAAAATATCGACATGAAGGCTGATGTTACGAATGATCTTGATCCTTCTCGGCTTTTTCCCAGCAATTGTCATGAACATGAACAGCATCCAATTTTTTCACAATTGATTGGTTCGCTCTAATTTGCTGAGCCTTAAATATGTATAAATATATATAAACATGAACATTCAAAAATCTGCAGTTGAGAGAGAAAAAAAATTGTTTTTCAAAATAAATTTAAAAAATAAACAATCATGGAGAAAGCAAGCAAAACGCACCATCAGTGTTATTACATTACCATCAAATTCCTATCATCTATTTGCGCCAACAGACTGAAAACTGCAAGATGTCAGAAGAGTAAAGGCCGTTAAGTGTTCTCAACACCTATAAAGAAGACTTAGAGTTGTTTCCGTTGCAATGGCAAGGGGCCAAACAAGAAGACAAACAAACCGAAAAACAAGCAAAACAAAAAAGATCTTTAATCAGACAGAAACGGAGGTCTGGGTTGTGGCAAAGAGTAATAATAATTGATATCAATGGCGGACTTAACAGTGCTCTAAGCGCCTACAACTTTACAATTCAAAAATAAAGAAATATATATACAAGCATTACACATTCACTACCGTTACACATTAACACCATGCACACACTCTCAGTTAACATCCATATACCTTATACTACAAGAATGTCTAAATACGATGGGGATAGGGTCAGTATGAGCAAAGTTG
>JAPXFY010000023.1:56668063-56683063 GCA_030674185.1 Monoplex corrugatus
TCTGTCGGATTGGCTGCCAGCATGTCTGTCTGTTTGTCTGTGTATCTGTCTGTCTGTGGGTTTGTCAATCTGTCGGCTTGTCTGTCTGTTTGTCAATGTATTGAAAGTCTGTCTTCTATCTGTATGGCTGTCGGATGATCTGTCTGTCTGACTGACTGACTGTGTGTGTTGGTTTATCTGTCTGTGTATCCGTCTGTCTCTCGGTTTGTCAGTATGTCGGCTTGTTTGTCTGTCTGTCTGTCGATGCATTGATTTGTCTGTCTTCTATCTGTCGGATTATCTGTCTGTCTGTCTGTTTATCTGTCTTTCTGACTGTCTGTCTGTCGACGTGTTGATTTATTTGTCTGTCTTCTATCTGTCTGTATGACTGACTTGCTGTCTGTTTGACTGTCTGTCTGTCTGACTGTCTGTCTGTCTGACTGTCTGTCTGTCCCTTGGCGTCTGTCTGTGTGTCGGTTTGTAGACCTTTGAAATATGTGTCGTGTCAGAGGTCAGGACACGTTGTGATCTATTACTGTACCCGTGGAAAGGTCAAGTGCATGTGAGGGCAAGCGGTAAGTCATGCAGTGTGTGTGTGTGTGTGTGTGTGTGTGTGTGTGTGTGTGTGTGTGTGTGTGTGTGTGTGTGTGTGTGTGTATGTGTGTGTGTGTGTGTGTGTGTGTGTGTGTGTTGTATGTGTGTGTGTGTGTGTGTGTGTGTGTCAAACGGTGTAAGTGTGTTAGTGTGTGTGTGTGTGTGTGTGTGTGTGTGTGTGTGTGTGTGTGTGGTGTGTGTGTGTGTGTCAAACGGTAAGTCATGGCAGTGTGTATATGTGTTGGTGCGCGCGCGTGTGTGTGTAATATATATTTATATATATATATATATGTATATATACATATGTATATATATATATGTGTTGTGTGTGTGGTGTGTGTGTGTTGTGTGTGTGTGTGTGTTGTGTGTGTGTGTGTGTGTGTGTGTAGTGTGTGTGTGCGCGCGCGTGTGTGTGTAGTATGTGTGTATGTGTGTGTGTATGCGTGTGGGTGGATGTACATATATGTGTGTGCGTGTATGTGTGTGTATGTGTGCATGTGCGCGTGTGTATATAGTGTGTGGGTTTGCGTATAATTTTTTTTTATGTGTGTGTGTAGTGTGCGTGCGTGTTGTGTGCGTGTGTATGTGCGTGTGTGTGAGTGTGTATGTTAGTGTGTGTGTGCGTGTGTGTACATGTGTGTATGTTTGTGCGTGCACGTGTGTGTATGTGTGTGTGTATGTGTGTGTGTATGTGTGCGGATGTGTATGTGTGTGTGTGTGTGTGCGCGCGCGCGCGCGTGCGTGCGTGCGTGGTGCGTTACAAAACGTCTTTAACAATATCCCATTGTTTAGATAGTATGAATTGAGAAAGAGAGGGGGAGGGAGGGAGAGAGAGAGAAGTGGGGAGGGAGGGAGAGAGAGATTTATAGACTTCCCAACGGTTTTAAAGATAATGGAATATCTTAGATGAAACATACCAAGAAATGTGTATGTGTGTGTCTGTATCTGTGTGTCTGTATTTCTGAGTGCCTGTTTAAGTGACAGAAAGAGGGATGGAGTGTGCGCGTGCGTACGTGCGTGCGTGCGTGCTTGTGCTTGTGTGTGTGTGTGTGTGTGGTGTGTGTGTGTGTGTGTGTGTGCGTTGTGCGCCTGCGTGCGTGAGTTTGTGTCCAGATGTGTGTGTTTACCTAAGTATGCATTGTGTGTGTTTCTGTGTGTGTATGTGTGTTTGTGTTTATGTATATGTGTGTTGTGTTGATGTTATGTGTGTGTCTATGTGTAGTGTGTGTGTCTATGTTGTGTGATGTGTCTATGTATGTGTGTGTCTATATGTATGTGTGTATGTGTCTAAATGTTGTGTGTATGTTTATATCTATGTGTGGTTGTGTTGTGTTTTATATGTATGTGTCTGTGTGTGTATGTGTACATATATGTCTCGTGTATGTGTTGTGTTTGTGTGCACGTGTGTCTGTGTGTATGTGTTTGTGTGTGTCTCTGTGTGTATGTATGTATGTATATATGCATGTGTGTGTATGTGTATGTATGTATATGTGAGTGTATTGTTCTGTAGCCCTCATCCTCATAGGATTAACCAAGATGCTGCCAGAATTCAGAAAAAGAAAGTTTGCCTTTAAGACCAGTGGCCGTTAGCACCGTTAGTGGTTAGCACAACAGACAATCGCTTGGAAGACTGTAGGGTCAAACCTCACTATGGGATTTTCTAAGCCCCCAAACGGCAACTACCTGGGCTTTACTGGGAAGAAACACACAATCGAGTCTCTTCCACTTCACAAATGCGTCATTGAGCGTGTCGCTTAATTAGATCTGACCAACACCGCAGGTGTGTGTTTCTGTATCACTCGGGCCTGGTCGACGCCAGGATATAACGTGAAAGTGAAGCTTAGCGTGCATGCCTTGTCACGGTCATCATTCCATTGTCATCGTCATTATTGCCGTGTGCGCGAAAAAGTCAATTTACATTTTAAAACAGCATATCCTAGATTCTGTGGGCACTAACTAGTGTACTGAATGGGCCAGTGATAGAGAAAAGCGATATCACAACATCTTAATTAGGAAGACTGGCAACATGTATAGGCCATTTTATGAGAAAGGGGGAATTAGAGCACCTGATCTCAACAGGAAAACTGGAGGGAAAAAAGAGCACCAGGTATACCCAGGGAGATAATATTGGACGGACTTGCAAGGTGGCTGAGGACAGAGATGGTGGAAGATGTGCTTGCGGAAACAAGGGATAGATTCGTATGGAGGGCCATGATCGCCAACGCCATGCGGCAGGGCACATGATGATGATGATGAACTTCTTGAAACATAGACCATTGCAATATCTTGTTTACAGCCGAAGAATGAAGACACAACTCATCACATTGGTTGAATATCTGTCGAATGCAATGAAAAAGGAAATAAGCAAAGAGACAATGGAATGAGAGAGAGAGAGGGAGGGAGGGAGGGAGAGAGACAAAGAGAGAGAGAGAGAGAGAGAGAGAGAGAGAGAGAGAAATAGGCAGAGACAGAGAGAAAGAGAGAGAGAGAGAGACAGAGACAGACAAACAGACAGACAGATAGACAGAGACAGAGAGAAAGAGAGAGAGACAGACAGACACACGCACACAGAGACAGAGAAAGAAGGAGACAGAGAGAGGGAGACAAAGACAGAGAGAAACAGAGACAGACAGATAGACAGACGGACACCCAGACAGGCAGAGACAGAGGGACAGAGAGAGCAAGACATAGTGAAACGGAGAAGAATACAGACAAACAGAGAGAGAGAGGAGAGAAGAGAGAAAAGAAGAGACAGAGACAGAGAGACAGAGAGACAGACTGAGATAGAGAAAGGCAGACAGGCAGGCAGACAGAGAAAGAGAGAGAGAGCGAGGGAGATGGAGAGAGAGAGAGCGAGGGAGATGGAGAGAGAGAGAGAGCGAGAGAGAAGAGAGAGAAAGAGAGCGAGGTAGGTAAAAGGGAGAGGGAGAGAGTGGGGAGAGAAGGAGCTGGGGGTGCAGAAAGGCAAGAAGAGACATCATGACTGCGGCATGCGCGCATGCGCACGCACGTGTGTGTGTGTGTGTGTGTGTGACAGAGAGAGAGAGAGAGACAGAGACAGAGACAGAGTGTGTGTGTGTGTGTGTGTTTGTGTGTGAGTGTGTTTATTTGTGTGTATGAGTGTGTGTGTGTGTGTGTGTGTGTGTGTGTGTGTGTGTGTGTGTGTGTGTGTGGTGTGTGAGACGTAGTCGTTGTAGATAGTGCTGCAGGTGCTTTAAAATTTGAGCTTTTGGATCGACAAAGTCATGGAGATTTGCCTATGCAGATGTCGCCAAAGCTTATGCTACATAAACAAGCCACCAACCGCCCGAACGTCAGTGGACCCATTCACTGCCACACCCATGTTTTGCTCATTTTATACTGTTTACCAAGGGATTTTAGGTCATGGAGGGTAATAATTAAAACAAATTCTTGTTTGCAAACTACTGAAAAAAAATATGTATAACCTATATGGATAGACAATAAACACTCTACACAACTATGACAATTTCACATAAATTTAATCACTTTGCAGGCAGTATATGGTAAATAAAATTGAATGCAAATATGACACGAACGAAAATTTCCGTCTTGGGCTTTTTTCTGTGTCCCTCAAAGCAAGACAGAAATTTTCGTCCTGGGGCACTCAAGAGCTTTTTCAATTAACACGAAACACTCGCCAGTGCTGAATAGAACCCAGAGGAAGAATGTGTCGCCACCGGCCAAATAATCACCTCCCAACAAGGAATGTTTATGGGACAATTAATGAGGAAAGAGGAATTAGAGCACCTGGTCACAACAGGAAAACTGGAGGGAAAGAGAACACCAGGTAGACCCAGGGAGAAAATATTGGACGGACTTGCAGGGTGGCTGAAGACAGAGAGGGTGGGAGACGTACTTGCAGCGACAAGGGGTAATTTCGTGTGGAGGGCCATGATCGCCAACGCTATGCGGCAGGGCACATGATGATGATGATGATGATGATGATGATGATGACGACGATGATGATGGTGATGATTTCTCTATTAATGAAGTACATTTTGTTCTATTGTTTTGTCGTTTTCTCTATTGATTACAAATTGTTTGTATTTTACGGGACAGTTTTTTTTTCTTTTACAAAAATACGATTCCGCCACCCTGCGCCTAAGCTTTCACCTATTAAACTGTCAATCAATGCAACAACCATTGAATTTGCTTTGAACCTATACGCTAAATTCTGCACGAGTTTATCTATCTATCTATCTATCTATCTATCTATCTATCTATCTATCTATCTGTCTGTCTGTTTGTCTGTCTATCTATCTATCTATCAATCTATGTATCTATCTATCTATCTATTTATTTATCTAACCAGCAAGCTAGCTAGCTGTCTGTCTCTCTCTCTCCGTATGATATAATATATATATACATATGTATATATACATACATATGTATAACAACAACGATAATAATAATGATAATAATAATAATGACAATGATAATAATAATAATAATAATAATGATAATAATAATAATAATAATAATAATAATATAATAATAATAATAATAAATAATAATAATAATAATAATATATAAGGCACTAAATCTTGATTCAAGGGTCAAACCAGGGCACGCATTCCCATCATTCACCAAAGCAATCGCCAACAGCGACCAAAATCTCCTGGGCCCAAAGCACATGCAAACTAGAAGAGGGACGACAAAACGGGAATAAGGCGAATGATCCCTGACCCATCCTCCCTCTGCTTCACACCACACACACACACACACACACACACACACACACACACACACACAACACACCACACACACACATACACGCACACACACACACACACACATACATACTCACACACGCATATACAGGATGATGAGCTAGGGTACACTGAAGCCTGTTTGACGAATGACACTCTACCCAGCTTGTCATCTTCTATGCACGTATGTATGTATGTATGTATGTATGTACGCATGCATGTATGTATGTATGTACGCATGCATGTATGTATGTATGTATGCATGCATGTATGTATGTATGTGTATGTATGTAATGTATGTATGTATGTATGTATGTATGTATGTATGTACATATGTATGTATGTATGTATGTATGTATGTATGTATGTACGTGTATGTATGTATGTATGCATGTATGTATGTATGTATCATGTGTGTATGTGTATAGACAGACAGACAGACAGATAGAAAGATAGAGACATAATGAGATAGAAAGAGATATAGAAAGAGACAGATCAGATTACAACGAACAGGAAAGTTGTGTCATCTGAAAAGGAGACGTCCCGCGATATATAATATATTTCCTCCGCATCGTGGCCAAGAAAACAGGATCTATTTTCCTTGAAGCCCCCACCCCCACCCCCCACCCCCCACCCCCACCCCTTTTCACAGCCAAGTTGTTTAATCCATTCCTTGTCCACTCAAGGTTTATGTATATATGTGTAGGATTCACACTCATGGAACATCAGATTGTGTGTAGTCATTATGCATCTGACTGCACGCTTGTGGAAAACCAAACAGTGTGTAGTCATTATGTACAAATCTACACACGTGTGGAAAACCAGATGGTGTGTAGTCATTGTGTACAAGACTACAGATTTGTGGTAAAATCAGATATGTGTATAGTCATTATGTACAGGATTACACACTTATGAAAAATCAGATGGTGTGTAGTCATTATGTACAAGACTACACACTTGTGGTAAAATCAGGTCGTGGGTAGTCATTATGTTCAACACAACACACTTGTGAAAAAAAATCAGCTGATGAGAAATCATTGTTATTTCACAGTTTTAGGCGTTTTGTTCAAAAGGGATTTATCGCACTCGGACAACCCCATAAGCGCTCCGCTCAAATCTACCATGAATTACCTCGCAGACTTTCAAAGCCTGCGCAAAACCCTAGATGCTTGCACAGTATTGAATAGGAGAAAGGTGGGGTGGTGGAGAGATGAGTGGGGGGGGGGGAGGGGGGAAAGGGAACGTATGAAGCAATAAGCTGACACCATCAGAATGATAGAAACATTAAGATGGACAGCGAACAAGCCAGTTTTTTTTTATTAATGTTGTGGGCTGGAATTGAACTTGAGAATTCAGATGCTGAGTCTACGAGTCTATCAAAAGAACAAACCAATTCGCGTTCAATAAAAAAAAATGTCTCGAAAACCTTCAGATTCCATAATTTTATTTCAAGATGGTTCACATCATTCTAACAATTTCATTTTTAAGATGTTCACATCATTCTAACAATCTCATTTTTAAGATGGTCACATCATTCTAACAATTTCATTTTTAAGATGGTCACATCATTCTAACAATTCATTTTTAAGATGGTCACATCATTCTAACAATTTCATTTTTAAGATGGTCACATCATTCTAACAATTCATTTTAAGATGGTCACATCATTCTAACAATTTCATTTTTAAGATGTTCACATCATTCTAACAATTCATTTTTAAGATGGTTCACATCATTCTAACAATTTCATTTTAAGATGTTCACATCATTCTAACAATTCATTTTTAAGATGGTCACATCATTCTAACAATTTCATTTTTAAGATGGTCACATCATTCTAACAATTCATTTTTAAGATGTCACATCATTCTAACAATTTCATTTTTAAGATGGTCACATCATTTTACAATTTCTTTTTTAAAGGGTGGTTCACATCATTCTAACAATTTCATTTTAAGTGGTCACATCATTCTAACAATTTCATTTTTAAGATGTTCACATCATTCTAACAATCTCATTTTAAGATGTTCACATCATTCTACAATTTCATTTTTAAGATGGTCACATCATTCTACAATTTCATTTTAAGATGTTCACATCATTCTGACAATTTCATTTTTAAGATGTTCACATCATTCTAACAATTCATTTTTAAGATGTCACATCATTCTAGCAATTTCATTTTAAGATGGTCACATCATTCTAAACAATTTCATTTTAAGATGTTCACATCATTCTGACAATTTCATTTTAAGATGTTCACATCATTCTAACAATCTCATTTTTAGATGTTCACATCATTCTAGCAATTTCATTTTAAGATGGTCACATCATTCTAACAATCTTCATTTTTAAGATGTTCACATCATTCTAACAATCTCATTTTAAGATGTTCACATCATTCTAACAATCTCATTTTAAGATGTTCACATCATTCTAACAATCTCATTTTTAAGATGTTCACATCATTCTAACAATCTCATTTTAGATGGTCACATCATTCTAACAATTTCATTTTTAAGATGTTCACATCATTCTAACAATTTCATTTTTAAGATGGTCACATCATTCTAACAATTTCAATTTTTAAGGTGGTCACATCATTCTGACAATTCATTTTTAAGATGTTCACATCATTCTAACAATTTCATTTTTAAGATGGTCACATCATTTAACAATCTCTTTTTAAGATGGTCACATCATTTTAACAATCTCATTTTTTAAGATGGTCACCTTTTCTAACAATTTCATTTAGATGGTCGCATTATTCTAACAATCTCATTTTTAGATGGTCAATATTCTAACAATCTCATTTTCAGATGGTCACATCATTCTAACAATCTCTTTTTTAAGATGGTCACATCATTTTAAACATATCTCATTTTTTAAGATGGTCACATAATTCTAACAATTTCATTTTCAGATGGTAACATAATTCTAACAATCTCCCTTTCCCAAACCCACAAAAAATTCACCTAACATCCAGATTGTGTACTTTTCAAGGCCTTTGTGACCTTGAAAAATCGTCAGATGATAAAAACTTGACGGTAAGCAAGGACAGTGATAAATTGTCACCATAGTAAGAACACAATGTAAATAATTGTCACAAGTTCTTAAGAAAGTGCTGTTTACACATCTTCTTTATAAAAAACAACAACAGATTTATCTCTCTCTCTTTCTCGTTATCCCTCCCCTTTTCTTCTTTTTTTTTCTCTCTCTTTTCTTTTTTTCTTTTTTCAATTATTTTTTGATGTATGGGAGTCCTTGTGATTTGGCCTTTTTTGAGGGAGTCTGTGTGGCATTAATCTTGCCGCCATGCCTTCCAAACTTATTTATTCGTGACTACTCAAATCATTTCTCAAACTTGCTCTGTTATTGTAAGCAATTGCTTAGAACTACAAATACAGGAGAAGAAATACATTATAAGACTTGATACATCAGAAAAAGAAGGAGTTACAACATTTGCTGTCGTTTGGGGAGAACTAGAATAAGAGGAAGACAAAAATCTTATTCACGAAGGTTTGAAATAAGCAATGGATATCCTGTTACAAGTAGCCCTCGCAAAAAGAGGATCTGCATGTACAATACACGCACTGGTACATTATAACATGAATCAATGTAGATATTTCAACACTGCAAACATCTATATTTTAAACAGTGCAAAGGCTAAATATCCGTTCAAAGAAAGATATTTTAAGTTCCACAATAGGTAGTTAGATAACTACAGAATATGTTAGTGACTGAAAGAAAGATATTTTTAAGTTCCTACAATAGGTAGTTAGATAACTACAGAATACGTAGTGACTGATCTGATGTCAAGAAGTAGAGATCTAATCAATTCATGACATAACAATATAAGTCAAAGTAGAAGATCTAATCAATTCATGACATATACATATATACAACTTCTTACATATTGTGAAACTGAGACACTCTCGCATGTTGTCTGGTCGTGTTTCCTTGAGGGAAGCTACTGAATACATGAAGCTGGATTTATTTAGATCAAGTCTTGGTAGCGACATTTATCCAACTGAAGTCTAGTCTTTCGAAAGAGGACGAAAAACGAATCGGTCCCTATTGTCTTCTGGCCTGCGCACGATAAAATTCCACGGCAGTTGAAAAATTGTGAAAAGCAGAACGTTTGCCCGGATGCCCTGGCATAAAACATTGCAGAAATATGGTTGATTTCTCACAGCTGCCTTCCTTGAAGGCTAGTTAGCTTTCTTGCCTTTGTAAAGTCTTGATCAAGCAAAAAGAATAATTGGTGGCGCTGAATTGCGGCGACACGCTCTAAAAGGGGAGAACAGCCCGAGCTTCACGCGGTAAATCTACTGTGACAAAAGAAATGAATGTGAATATGAATATGAACATGAATATTTTCTTCTGTTGCTTATGAAATTAAAGGTGTTGCTTACGATATCTGAAGCATGTCCAATCATTTGTTTGTGTATAAATATTCTTTTGTTATACTGAAGTCTAAGTTTTAATAGTAAATCATCTAATTCCTTATA
This sequence comes from Monoplex corrugatus, assembly GCA_030674185.1. Lineage (NCBI taxonomy): Eukaryota > Metazoa > Mollusca > Gastropoda > Littorinimorpha > Ranellidae > Monoplex > Monoplex corrugatus. The sequence goes on from JAPXFY010000023.1 coordinate 56,677,878, forward strand.
ATTCTAGTTTGATGTAGATGGAATGGGAAATGTGTGAAGAAAATAATATTTAATATGCACACGCACATGCACGCACGCACTCTCTTCTCTCTCTCTTTCTCTCTCTCTTCTTCTCTCTCTCTCTGTCTTTCTCTTCTTCTCTCTGTCTGTCTCTGTCTGTCTCTTCTCTCTTCTCTCTCTCTCTCTCTCTCTCTTCTCTCTCTCTGCCCTTTCTCTCTCTCATCTTTCTCTTCTTCTACTTCTGCCCATTATACAATCAGATTTAGAACAACTCTACATTTTGTCTACATTCTTGTAACTTTGAGATGATGATTAGAAGAAATGCTAATGTGTTACGCTAACACGATCATAGCCAAATTTCCGTCGCGCTCAAGTTGAGGTAAAAATGTATTGCAATGTAGTTACTGAAGTATTGAGTTTGTATGTACAATCTGAGTATAACCTGAAAATTTCATTTGGTATATTAAGCATCTCAGTTTTGGAGTTGTTGTTGGCCATTATTCATGACAAATATATGTTACTGATTCCTCTCCCCATAAGGCTGTTGCTCATATTCATTAAAATTCCGATCTCTCTCTCTCCTCTCTCTCTCTCTCTCTCCTCTCTCTTCTCTCCTCTCCTCCTCTCTCTCTCTCCTCTCTCTCCTCTCTTCTCTCTCTCTCTCTCTCTCTCTCTATTCTGTCACTTAGTTACATACACCTCCCTCACATACACACGCCCATCCACTGGCATACACACAACTCGTGTTAAGTATTTATATTTTAGGCAGAGTGTAAATTATCAAATGTACTCGGGAATGAAAATCATCAACCTGCGCGTTCCATATCAGTAGCTCACATTTTGAAATCTGATAAATTCACCAGGTAGCCATTGAATCATTGCTCACAAATCTAGAGAACCTACTGTGAAAATTGTCTTGATAAATTTATAATGTGTCTTGGGACATATCAAGATTTGACACAACGAAGGCAAGAGAGAAAAAAAAACACTGAAAGAGATACAAAGAGACAGAGACAAAGAGAGACGAGAAGACAGACAGGCAGACTGAGAGAGAGAGAGAGAAGAAGAGAGAAAGAGAGAGAAGCGAGAGAGTGAGAAAGCGATAGAGGTAGATAAATGGATAGATAAAGAGAGAGAGAGGAAGAGAGAGAGAGAGAGAGAGAGAGAGAGAGAGAGAGAGAGAGAGAGAAAGCCGCAGAGATAGATAGATGGAAAGATATATATATAGAGAGAGGAGAGAGAGACAGACAGACAGACAGACAGAAGATAAACAGACAAGCAAGACAGAGGAAGAGACAGAGAGACAGACAGACCGAGAGAGAGAGAGAGAGAGAGAGAGACAGAGACAGAGACAGAGACAGAAAGAGGGACAAAGAGAGAGAGAAGCAGCCTTGGAAAATTTAACTAAAAAAAAAAAACAAAAAAAAACAAACACCGCCAGCAATAATAACAGCAACCAACAAACCAAATAACACAAATCTATAAAAGCCGAATAAACAGGAGACAAAACGATTAACTTTTAATTTAAACAGATCAGAGGAAGGAAGAAGAAAAAAAAAATTGCCAACACAAATGCTACACACAACTCACCCGTGGCAAGCCAACACAGCTACATAGTAAGCTAGCTAACTAACTCACTCACTCACAGTCACCTCAAGTGGCGCGCTCTAGCTCACAGCGTCCTCTACAACCCCCCCCCCCCCTTCATACCCCTGGTAGCCGAAACCGGGGTAGGACAGACACCCGACCCCCGCGTGTCGTACGCCCATAACTTTTTTTTCTTTTTTTTTTAGTACCCAATACTGGTAATGTTACCACCGGGGTTTTTCCCCCTTTTGCTTCCCCCTCCACCCCCCCACCCCCCCCCACCCCCACACACACTGAAATTTCCTGCGAACTCAATTAAATTAAACAATACAGCGTGGATTGGCTCAGACGTCTTTCTTCAGTGGCAGTTTCATCGAAAGAGTGTCGTTGTGCGTATGCGTGAACCGTATGCGCTGCACCTCATTTGCCATCTGTTGAACTTAACCGTGTGCCCTTATTTCAGTTTTTACTTTAAGGTTTAGCGCATTATTATTATTATTATAGTAGTAGTAGTAGTATTAATTATCATCGTTATTACTGTTACTACTATTTTATTATTATCATTATTATCATTCACATTATTATCATCATTTATGTTATTATTATTATTATTATTATTATTTTATATTATTATTATTATTATTATCATTATTATTATTCATTATTATTATTCCATTATTGTTATCATCATTAGAATTATTCTTATTTATTATCATCGTTGTCATTATTGTTATTATTGTTGTTGTTAGCAATATCAGGCTTCTGGCATATGCTATGATTATTTAAATTTCTTTTTGTTTTTTCTCTCAGCCAATTCTTCTTTGTTTTTAATTCTTCGCTTAGTATTTTGTTCTTTAATGATCATGGTTATATTTCACATGTCGAATAACAAAGACTTAGCTGTAAAACAGGCAGGGTAGAATGTGATCTTACTATCCTTGAGTAATACACCATTTTAAAGTTTGAAGTTCGAAATTTGAAACCAAATTTCTAAAGCTGAGAGCCTCCGAGACTGAATAACTGGAAAGGTGGGGGGGGGGGGGGGGTAATTCTACCTCTTAAATCTGCTGCAGTTTCGGAATGTAGCAAGAAGTGTGTATTGCAGCTTACATCATGGAAGCAACCACACGCAGAGAAAGAATTGTGTCTTGAAACTAGTTTGTTTTAGGATCCTTCACCAATCGTAACAAACTTATAGTTTCAGTTTCAGTTATTTTCAAGATAACGTAACCCCGCTCAAAATAAATTCTGTACGCAGATGCTATGTTAGGTGAACAGGTTCAAAATTATCTTGGCAAAAGCCTTAAGCCTGCAATAAGTTCAGTGTGTCAGTAAGGATTCCATGTCCTATCTGATGTGTGGGAGTTTGGAATTTGTTCGAGAGGAATTCATCGCACCCGGAACATTCCATATGCGCCCCATCCAAGTTTGTCAGCAGTTGTCAGGCATACTTCCTGAGGTTGTTTGTTTTGTTTTGTTTTGTTTATTTTTGTTTTGGGGTTTGTTTATGTTGTTGTTGTTTTTGTGTGTTGTTGTTTGTTTGTTTTGTTTGTTTTGTTTCCATTCTTGTTCACTGTGCTATCTCTAATGTTTTCAAACTCCGATATAGGTGTTCGAGCAGGCCAGTGGCTTTTTAGCTCCCTTGCTGATTTTAAGATTGGACCGGTTGTATCGCGAAATGCCGAAAGCGTTGATAATTTGCTGAGTTTAGATGAGACTTCCAAACTTCCGACAAGCGATGAAATCGCTCTATGAACAAACTCCAACTCCAGCAAACGTAACCATCGCAAAATGGAACAAGTGGTATCACGACATGTCTAAAACCATAGATGACTGTCCATGCTAGACAGACAATGTCCTACCAAAAAGGACAAGTGTCCATACCAGACAGGACCAGTTCTATACAAGACATACCAGACAGGACCAGTGTCTATACCAGACAGGACAAGTGTCTATACCAGACAGGACCAGTGTCTATACCAGACAGGACAAATGTCTATACCAGACAGAACAAATGTCCATACCAGACAGAACAAATGTCTATACCAGACAGGACAATTGTCCATACCAGACAGAACAAATGTCCATACCAGACAGGACAAGTGTCCATACCAGACAGAACAAATGTCCATACCAGACAGAACAAATGTCCATACCAGACAGAACAAATGTCTATACCAGACAGGACCAGTGTCTATACCGACGGACCAGTGTCCATACAGACAGGACCAGTGTCTATACCAGACAGGACCAGTGTCCATGCAGACGGCCAGTGTCCATGCCCGACATCAGATCATTATCAACATTTCCATTATATTATGATCGGGTCCGACGCTTTTAATTAACCAAGTAGTGCTTTTACACTAAGCAGCTCTCATGGTTTGAGCAAGCTTTTGGCACTTTGAGCACAAGCTAGGGAACTTTTGGCATACATAATGATTGTCAAACTTCGTTGCTGAGCATGGAATACAGTTTTACACGCTGTTCGGAAATAAAAGAAATAAGCAGTGACCACAAGGAGCAACACTGTAAGAACAGTACTGTGGGGCAACAAAAAGGACTGATGAAAACCACATCCTTCAGCCAGACCACTGGACTGACCATATGAGGCCTAACCACGCACGAAAGCAACAACAACAACAAACAAACAAAAAATAACCCAATCATTTCGTCACCTACCGCAGAAAAAAGAAACAAACGAGACAGTCTTGATGGAGGCAGACACAAGAAGATCATTGATAAAGAAGATTAGAAAAAGACGAGCAACATTATAGGCCATTTTACGAGGAAAGGGGAATTAGAACACCTGGTCACAACAGGAAAAGCTGGAGGGAAGAGAACACCAGGCAGACCTAGGAAGAAAATATTGGATGGACTTGCAGGGTGGCTGAAGACAGAGAAGGTGGGAGAGGTACTTGCAGCGACAGGGGATAGATTCGTGTGGAGGGCTATGATCGCCAATGCCATGCGGCAAGGCACATGATGATGATGATGACGTGCAGAGAGGGTTGAACGACATGTTGAACGAAATCAGTCGAGATTCTTAACAAAACTCAAACCTTTGTGAAAGGTACAAGCAAGCTGTGCATCGTCCATATCAACAACACGTATACTATACCAAAGTAAATTGAAACTGTTGTTGTTATTGATATTTTTGTTTAAAGTCCAGCCGACTGCGTAGAGCCATATCAGGGCTATAACTGTTTCAAAACATACACAATACTTCAACAAGCAAAAAAAAAAAAAAAAAAAAAAGGGGGGGGGGGTGTAAATTAAGTACACATACCTTCTTCGTTTGGCTTTGGCAAATGTCTTTATTCATTTATCTTTAGTCGCCTCCTTTTATTTAGTTAGTTAGTTAATTAGTTATTTGTTTGTTTATTCATTCATTTGTTTTTATATTTTTTATTCCTTTATTTATTTGTTTATTCATCTGTTTATCTATCTATCTATCTATCTATCTATCTATCTATCTATCTATCTATCTATCTATCTATCTATCTATTTTCTTTTGCGATGTCCTATTTTCCGCTCAGCCCTTCTCGCTTTTCTGTCTTTTATTTTATTAAACACAAGTACACTAGCAACGGCAGATACGT
>JAPXFY010000023.1:56690563-56695563 GCA_030674185.1 Monoplex corrugatus
GGAGATTGTTGAGAATGTGTAGTAGATAGATACATAGATACATAGACAGATAGATAGATAGATACATAGATAGACAGATAGATGTATATATGTATGTATGTATGAATGTATGTATGTATGTATGTATAAATGTATGTATGTATGTATGTATGTGTGTATGTACATGTATGTATGTATGTATGTATGTATGTATGTATGTATGTATGTGTTTGTGTGTTAGTGTGTGTATGTATGTTTGTGTGTAAGCGTGTGTGTTTGTGTGTGTATGTGTGTGTGTATGTGTGTGTATGTGTGTGTATGTGTGTGTGTATGTGTGTGTATGTGTGTTTGTATGTGTGTGTGTTTGTATGTATATGTGTTTGTGTGTATGTCTGTGTGTGTGTGTGTATATGTGTGTGTGTGTTTGTGCGTGTGTGTGTATGTGTGTATGTGTGTTTGTGTGTGTGTGTGTTTGTGTGTGTGTGTTTGTGTGTTTGTGTTTGTGTTTGTGTGTGTATGTGTGTATGTGTGTGTGTGTGTGTTTGTGTGTTTGTGTTGTTTTTTGTTGTTGTGTGTGTGTGTCTGTAGTATGTGTCTGTGTGTCCGCTTATGCAGAAAAACAAAACAAAAAAACATGAGTTAATTTTTTTACCCGTCGTTTTCTTTTTGTTTGTTTTGTTTTAATAATTCATATTTGTTTTCGGTTATATTATATTTGTATCACTCGAAAACTTGTTCATATTTGACGTCGGTTATATTATATTTGTATCACTCGAAAACTTGTTCATATTTGACTTCGGTTATATTATCTTTGTATCATTCGAAAACAGTCTTATTTGCACATGGACAATATAAAAAAAGCGTGTTTATATACTACACAGAACAGAAATATCTTGATCAAATAAACTGTACGATCATAGTATTAAAATAGAATAGAAAGGAAATAAGATTTAATCTAAGAGTAAAAATGGACAATAAAATGGAACAAACAAATTCATGTAAAACATTTAGCATGCGAATTGAATAACATATGACGATATTCAGCAGTTTCAGTTTCAGTTCCTCAAGATGGCTTCTCCACGCTCAGAACAAATTCTACATGCATGGCGCTACGGATGCCACGCGATGGAGAAGACCGAAATGATCACGTGTATAAGTAAGCCTATACCTGCGCAAAAGCACAACACGCTGTCAAGGTATAGGAAAACTTTGTTTTATTGTTACGTCTTCTTTTATCTCCGGATTTAATACAGTACAATACAATACAATACAGTAAGTACAATACAAAACAATGCAATGTAATACAATACAACACAACGTACAACACAACATAACACAACACAGCACAGCACTACACAACACAACACAGCACAGAAGTAAAACAAAATGTCATTTTATTTTTCACTTGACAAAGGGCCTGGGCTCGAAACGTTGTGTTTTATGCTCCCAAGGATCTTTTACAAACAAGGTATTTTTTAATATTTTGTTTTTACAACACAGTACAGCACAGCACAACACAACACAGCACAACATAGCAGAGTACAGCAACCACAACACAGCACAACACAGCACAACACAACACAGCACAGCACAACAAGCACAACACAACACAACAAACACAACACAACACAGCACAGCACAATACAGCAAGCACAACACAACACAGCACAGCACAGCACAGCACAACAAGCACAACACAACACAACACAGCACGGCACAGCACAATACAATAAATACAATACAATACAATAACAATACCATACAGTAAAGTACAATACAAAACAATGTGTTGTGCTTTGTTGTGTTGTGCTGTGCTGTGCTGTGTTGTAAAAACAAGCACAACACACACAACACACACAACACAACACAGCACAGCACAGCACAACAAGCACAACACAACACAGCACAGCACAGCAAGCACTACACAACACAACACAACACAGCACAGCACAGCACAGCACAGAACAACACAATACAACACAATACAACAAAATACAACACAACACAGCACAACACAACTCAACGCAACTCGACACGACACGACGCGGAACGACACGACGCGGCACGACACGACATGACATGACACGACACACCACACCTCCTCTCAATACAATCCAATCCAATACAATACAACACAACACAATACAACAACACAATACAATATGATACAATACAATACAACCCAATACAATACAATACAACACAACACAATACAATACAACACAACACAACACAATACAATACAATACAATACAATACAATACAATACAACCCCCAGAACACTGCCCTCCACTGGACGCCAGAAGCAAGAAGCAAGAAACGAATAGATGATAACACCTGGCGACGAACAGGAGAAACAGCTCAAGGCCCTAAAACACACCTGTAGTACCACACACACAAAGGGTGATCCAGAACACACAGGAGAGGCTCATCTTCATTGCTGCCCTGTATATCAATGGCACAATGGACAATAAACAATCGTAGAAATGGCTGAAGGAAGAAGGAAGGGAGATGAATGGAGCGTTAAAGGAAGTTGAAAGGTGAGACTGCACAGCACGGCCAACAAGGAAGAACAGATCATGTGACGGGCGACAATGACAGAGACAATGACAATGACAACGACATGATACTTAGTTTTCCAACGGTAAAAATTATCAGCTCAATTCATCATCATCATCATCATCAAGTGCCGTGCCACATGGCGTTGGCGATCATGGCCCTCCATATGCATCTATCCCTTGTTGCCGCAAGCCATCTTCCACCCTCTCTGTCATCAGCCACTCTGCAAGTCCGTCCAATATAAGTTTTTCCCTGGGTCTACCTGGTGCTCTCTTTCCCTCTAGCTTTCTTGTTCTGACCAGGCGCTCCAATTCCCTTTCCTCATAAAATGGCCTATAAATGTTGCCTGTCTTTTCCTAATCAGCTAAATTACGTTTTTTAAAACTTATCGCGGAAAACCAACATCTCCGCCTAGAAATAAGAAATTCTGAAAAAAAGAAATACATCAGCCATGAACACAAGTTGGAGTTTGTCCAAGAGGGATTCATCGCACTCAGGCAATGCCATATATGTGATCCACCAAAACCTGCTGGCAAATATCTGGCAGACACCTTGAGCTTGAGCTGAAGTCCATGATGAGGTCTGAAGTCCATGATGAGGTCTGAAGTCCATGATGAGGTGTGGAGTCCATGATGAGGTGTGGAGTCCATGATGAAATCTGGAGTCCGTGAGGGAGAGCTGGAGTACGTGGTTCTATCAAACATACCCGCTCGCATGAACAGAGCAGCTTAACTGTGTTTGAAAAGCGTAAGACACTTCAATGACAAGAAACTTGAAGACACTGTGATTTTCCTCCTACAGTTGATTTGGTCAACCCCTCTATCCACTTATTTCCTACTTTATCAACAATGATAGCAAAGCAAACGCTTGACTCATTCACTCCCGTCTATGTTTCTTTAATTGCATTTTAGACTTGCAAGGTTAACAGTGGGCATGGTTTTTAACTGTTATCTTTTATCTAAACCGGGTTGTCGTTTTTGATGTTGTGTTAGCCCTGAACTGGCACTAGTAGTCGGCTGGGCTATAAGCAATATGAACTTGAACTTCATCAACCATGTTTTTGTAGCATCAGTCTCGACAACAAAGCAAAAATTAATCTAGAGGATAGGTTCAAGGAATGAAAGAGTTAAGATTTTGGAATTGGTGGACTGGATGAGAGAGTATTAGGTTTTTCGAAGAGTGTTGTACTTTACAGTCAAATTTTACAGTCAAGGTATAAGTTTGAACTTCGTAATTTCTTCGGAGGCAACAACTAGCGATTTACAATTTTAATTCCTTTGGAGAGAACAAGACAGAGAAGGAAAATTTCAGTTTGAATCTCAAGACGCGATGACGTTTGACCCTTTTGGAGGGAACAGATAGTGATTAATTGAGGAACAAAGTGTTTGAATTTCTCTTTAGGGAACCACGTGATTGAATCTTTTAAAGGGAACCCGATAGTGATTTGAATTCTCTTGAAGGGAACCAGACAGTGATTTGAATTTCTCTTTAAAGGGAACCAGATAGTGATTTGAATTTCTATCTCCTTTAGAAGGAACGAATTTGCCATTAAAAAAGTAAGCTCCTTCAGCGGGAACAAATTAGTGACTGAAATTGTTAAATTCTTTGGCGGGAACAAAAGTCAACTGAACAAGTTAGCTCCTTTTGGAGGAGAACAAAATATCAATTGAAAATCTTAGATTGCTTAGAGGGAACAAAATAGGCATTGACTTTTTTGTGTGTTTGTTTTGCTTCTTTGCCTTGCGCAGTACAGTTTAAAAAAAGGATTCTCTGGGGAAAAAAAACAGAAAAAAAACCCATTGGAAATGTTAGGTTTCTTGGAAGAAACAAAACATTGACTGAAAAAAAATTGAGCTTCTTCCGAGGGAGCACAGTAGCGATTGAAATTTGTTGACGTCTTTAGAGGGAACAAAATACCAGTTGAAAATTTTAGCTGTGAGACAACAGTTTCAAGTTTTGGAATAGTTTTACAGAGCAGAGTAAATATGAACATGGAAAGAAGATAACATATGTGTTGTTTGATGGACGTAGATGGCGGTGGTTAGGGTGGGGTTAGAGTTAGGATCGTGCAGGGGGTATATCGAAGACCTACACAGAAACAAATAAAACACAAGCCTAAATAACAAACCGACGCGAACACAGCCAAACAAACAAACGCAGCCTTAGGAGCAAAAACAAGTAGATAGAAAAACGATTTGCAGTGACCCAGGCTTTGACACATAGCCGACGTAGCTGGAGGAATCTGATACAGTTTTTTGTTTTGTTTTGCTTGTTTGTTTGTTGTTTGTTTTATTTTATTTTATTGATTGTTTTTATTTGTTTTTTTTTTTGTTGTTGTTGTAGTTGTTTGTTTTTTTTATGTTTGTTTTTTTTTGGTGCGGCGCCCAAAAGAGTCTTCATGGAGTTAACGGAGAAGAGAAGAAATATGAATATGAATATGAACATGAACATGAACATGAACA
>JAPXFY010000023.1:56705563-56730563 GCA_030674185.1 Monoplex corrugatus
ACAAATAAAAACTTCATAGAGAGAGATTCTCTCTCTGAACCTGATGTTGTCAAGCTGCCCCCCGGAGTTTCTTGGTGCTATACATTTCAGTGAGACACATACAAAGAAAATGTCATATATGCATACCTGTGTTGTGGTGTAATGGTTGTAATACATGAATAGATAGATAAGACACACACACACACACAACATACACACACACATACACACACTCACACACACCCCCAGCACTACACACACACACACACACACACAACAATATATATAGATATAGATAGATAGATAGATAGATAGACAGATAGATAGATAGATGGATGGATAGAGGGATAGATAGATACATATAGATACATATGTATATCAAGATATACACAGAAATACAACAAAGACATATACATACATGCATACATACATACATACATACGTACGTACGTACCTACGTACATACATTCATAGATGTATGTATGTTTTATATATGTAATATATATAGATATGTAGATAGATATTGGGATAGATAGATATCTCTCTCTATATAACAATAATATATATATATATATATATAATATATATATATATATATATATATATATATGCATGTGTGTATGTATGCATACATCAAGATGTAAACAGAGATACATACCGTTTTAACTTAAAAAGAAATTAATCAGTCAATTAATCAACCAATAAAAAAAAATTTTTAATCAGCAATTTTGGCCATTTATGTCTCACAATAAAATATAAATCAACCAATCAATCAATAACCAGCCAATCAGAACTTTAAAAAAATCAAGAGTGAAATGAACAATCAATTCTTAAATATTTTCCCCTGTCTGCCGCAAACAAATGGTTGCTCGATGTCCATTTCAACGTGTTCATTATGATAGTGTTGGTACAGCATCTGATGTCAGATCTCACTCGGGTTGGTGGAGTGTTTGGACAGAGCCGTAGACCCAATGTATTCTCACACACACACACGTTTATATGAGTACCAAGACCTAGCATACAGTGTCATGTAATCCTTCTTTTAGAACCAGAGCAAGATCCCACACCTCCAGTTCAGTCTCAGCCGAAGCAACAAAAGAGCAGTCCCGGACAAAATTCTGTACTATTCTTTTTTTTCTTATTCTTATTGTTTAAAGCACAGCCGACTGCACAGAGCCCATATCAGTGCAGTTTCCATATCAAAACGTACACAACATCTGGTTGAGAAAAAAAGCTGGAAAATAAAATTAAATACACATATCAATACATCATTATCATCATGTGCCTCCGCATGGCGTTGGCGATCATGGCCCTCCATATACATCTATCCCATTTTCGCTGCAAGTACACTTCCACCCTTTCTGTCCTCAGCCACCCTGCAAGTCCGTCCAATATTTTCTCCCTGGGTCTACCTGGTGTTCTCTTTCTCTCCAGCTTTCCTGTTGTAACCAGGTGCTCTAATTCCCCTTTCCTAATAAATGCTAATGTTTTGTCTTTTATCTTTTTATCATGATCCTTGCGTTGCTCCATCAAGTGTTTTCTTTTCTTTTTATCAATGTTTCTTGGTTCTCATCAAGACTGTCTTCTTTATCTTTTTTTCAATGCTTTGTGTCTGCCTCCATCAAGACTGTCTTTTCTTTATCTTTTTATCAATGATCTTCTTGTGTCTGCCTCCATCAAGACTGTTTTCTTTTCGTTTTTTATCATGATCTTCTTGTGTTGCTCCATCAAACTGTCTTCTTTCTTTTTTTACATGATCTTCTGTGTCTGCCTCCATCAAGACTGTCTTTTCTTTATCTTTTTTATCAATGATCTTCTTGTTCTGCCTCCATCAAGACTGTCTTTTCTTTATCTTTTTTATCAATGATCTTCTTGTGTCTGCCTCCATCAAGACTGTCTTTTCTTTATCTTTTTTTATCAATGATCTTCTTGTGTCTGCCTCCATCAAGACTGTCTCGTTTGTTTTCTTTGCTGTCCATGGAACTCTCAACATTCTTCCTAGAAACCACATTTTGGCTGCATCAGTCTTGTTCTGGCTTTGCGTGTTGCTGTCCACGCCTCACAATTGTATAACAGTATCGGTTCTATATTACATTCAAGAACTCTCTTCCTGATGTTAACTGAGAGGATTTGTTGGTAAGATCAAAGAGCGCTTTTCATCTTCTTGAATGCTGTTTTGGATTGGCCGATTATGCTATCTATTTCTGATGTGCATTGCCGTCTTGTGAGATGTGGCCAGCCAAAGCAAGAAATATCAATATACGTGCACACATAAACTAAGGATATGCCCCTGGCGTTGACCATTCCGTCCAAATTATCACCAGAGGATTAAAAAAAACTGAATACAAATGAGAACATAAGTAAGGACACTAAAGCACGAATAAAAATGTGACCCATTCTCACAAAAGGCACAATAAGTCTCAATTTAGGCATTTTCAGTTTATAGTACCACGATAAAGTTTAGAATCTCAGCTTTCAAATGGTACTAAAGTTGAGTTTCAGGCTACAAAAACAAAAACGTTATGGGCTTTCAAAGATGAGAGGGGTCAAGTCCGCCATTTTGAGAAAAACAAGTGTTGAAGAGAATAGGCCTGAATTGAAAGGGTATGGTCAGAAACTCCTTAGCAACAAGCATTAAATATCAACCAAATCAGCTGAAATTCCATACTTCCCTTGTTTACTTAATTGTCCATCCATCCAAAACAACAAAAAGAAAAATAGATTTAAGAAAAGCGTACTTTAATCACCAAAATGGGGCGATCGGGCAGCTTTCAGCGGCCAGATAGTAGCACTTACCACACATTAAAACACAACAAAATTATACTTATCGATTAAATTTGACTTTATTGTGTTAGGACATGGTGTAAAAGTGGTTATAGAGCATGAAAATGCAGAAAACTTAAAATTGAAAAATACTGTCCCTGTTCAGAGTTTTCAGCTCACAGCAGCAGAAGGCCTCACCCGACTTATTGTATCTTTAGTCAGAGCGGGTCACAAATGGCCTAAAGTACCTAAAATTGCTCCTGCACAGCACATTTTCTAAGAGTCAAACATGCAGTCGACATATGTACCCAATGTTCAATCCTAAGAGAGAGGATGCAAGGCTTTACAGAACACATACAGTTGAATGAACCATTAGAGGCAGAAAGTGATAGAAAGAGATGACAGACAGCAAAGGAGGAAGGCAGAAACAAAGAGAGCGACAGAAAAGAGGAAATTTCTAGCACAAAATTTCCAGAAGATGGAATACTATTTATACCAAAAGGGCAATCGCCATCCCCACGGGAGAAAATTATGTAGAAAAAAGAAACATTTCCAGTGGAAATCAGAGGAAAAAGGGTGACTGTGCACTACATCAATGCAGCTTAATTCTAAAATAATAAACTTTTCGTGTAGCCTTCTGTCTTATGACAAGGCAGACAAATACTTTGTTGAATTATAGAAACTTCTCTATGATTTACACGTAAAACCACATACAGTTCAGACTGGACAGGTCATATTCAGAAAGTACATGTATTGATCGACACGGGTTTTGATTTTGTTAGAGAATCTTAGACTTTTAAAAGCAAATACACATTTTATAAAAAAAAAAGACATTTACTCACTTTAGGATAATTACCAGCAAGTCTGGAAGACAGCTTTGGAAAACAGTAGTAAATGTATATTATATCGAAATTTCAGAAACAAAGTTGGGATAGAGACATATATTATACACTTACAATTCATTTATGTTTCTCTTTTGATCAAATATTGACACAGTGAGGTGATGTGTTTGTTCGTTCGTTATTTCTTTTAACGTCTATTCACATATGTGCTTTTAGACGAAATATGTTTGTTTTGGGATGGTTAGAGTCCTGAAGGAGCACTGCGCAATCGGCTGGGCTTTATACAAAAAAAATAACAATATCAATAGATAAGCACATGCATGTTCTTTTTTTTTTTTTTACATTTAGTCCTCACCCAATGTGGAACTAAGCTACACGTGGGAAGGCAGCAAGAATAAATGTATGAATACCTAAATAAATATAAAAATAAATACATAAATAAAATAGATGAATAAATAAGTAAATAAATAGATAATATATATATATATAAATAAATAAATAGACAAATAAATAAATAGATAAGCAAATGAATAACATAACACAAATAAACACATAAATAAACACATAAACACATCTAACACCTAGGCATCCTTGGAGTTTCAACTTTTTCCAAAGGGATTGGTCGCACTAGGATAATTGCATATGCTCTACCCAAATCTACCAACAGACTAACCCAGCCTGTACAAAACGTTGCTTTGCCCTGGTAAGATTTTGACATAATCGATGGGAGACAGAGACCTATGAAACACTAAGCTGACATCAACAGAATGATAAAAACGTTGTGATGGGCAGCGAATAAGCCAGTTTTTAACCCTTTGACTCCCGCACTCTATACAGCAGCATCCTGCATTGTCAACCATGCTCGCGAAGCAAAAAAACTTAACCCTTTGACTCCCTCACCCCATCCACCAGCTTCCTTGCAGGAAGTTGGTGAATAGGGTGAGGGAGTCAAAGGGTTAAGTTTTTTTGCAGTTGGTGGATAGGGTGCGGGCGTCAAAGGGTTACTGTTGCGGGCTGGGACTGAACACAATATATTTTACCTTCCTAGTTGTTCCTTTTTTCTTTTATTCATATTCAAATTCATATTCACATATACAATGAAATAGACTAAAAATAATCTTGTTACAATGAACGTCCACAAAACTGATGTTCAATATTGACAGTAAAATCAACTGAAATTCTGGGTACAATGAACGTAACAACCTTCATTATAAATTTAAATCATGCAATTAAAAATAAGAGACATACACATACAGAATATCACAAAAAAGTGCTAATCTGACAGTTATGCCCGTTAAGCACAAATAGCAATGCATTCGCACACAGACCACTGCTTAACAGTTTCATCCAAAAAGCGATGTGTGCGTGTGAAGGACGATTTGAACCACTAGTCAGAAGAAAAAGTCCATGGTTGTATCTAAAGACCCAACCAGCCTGTTAAAATAGATAATACCAAAGAAATAAGAGGGAAGCAGGGAGAATTTTTTTATAATATAATCAAAGGACATAACTCTTGAGAATTATCTCCCATGTTGTACAGAACTTCTCAGATCTAACACAGTTTGCGCTACCCATTCAGAGGAGTGTCCTGAGCTTACAGTTTTTGTACTTTGTATCTGCTTCTATGCTAGCTGAATGGGTAGCGCAAACTGTGTTAGATCTGAGAAGTTCTATGCAACATGGGAGATAATTCTCAAGAGTTAAGTCTTTTGATTATGTTAAAACAGAGTTAATCGCTACATCTAGATATGACTGCATCGGGTAAAGGAATGCACAGATAACTAGCGAAAGGAAAGAAGGTGAGAGACACAGAAACGGACAGACAGACAGAGACAAAGAGAAAGAAAGAGACAGGCAGACAGACTGGGGGAGAGAGAGGGGGAGATGGAGAGAGAGAGGGAGAGAGAGAGGGAGAGATAGGGGATGGGAGGGAGAGGGAGATAAAGAGAGAGAAAGAGAGAGAAAAAAGAGTGAGAGACAGACAGACAGACGGAGACAGAGAGAAAGAGACAGACAGACAGACAGACAAACAGATAGAGACAGAGACAGAAAGAGACACACACACACACAGAAACAGAGACAGAGACAGACAGAGACAGAGAGAGACACAGACAGAGAGACAGAGACAGAGAAATAGAGAACGATCAAAACAGTATGAATTAATGATATATGATGTATCCTATTTTGAAACCAAGCGTGCTTTCACCGACAGCTGGGTTTTCATACGCAGAACAGCTTGTTATTTGCGCTTAATTACCGGCCCTTTGCCTGGGTGCAGTAACATCAAAACGTATCACACCTGAATTATCATTGTTTCATGAATATTTCCTGCGGTGGGAGTATTGCGACTGCATAAATTCAGGTTCTCTTCTGGTTGGAACTACAGGAGCTGTCTAGTTTACTGTCTGGGCAGTGAGGGGTTTCGCTGTCCCGTTATTTTCTCTTTACCTCACAAGACTTTTCCTCGTTGTTCTGCCTTCCTTCTACATCAGTCACTGTATTTCTTCCAGCTTCTCTCCTTAGCTCACCAAATACGGAGTATCACTGTCTTGCGAAATGGCAGCGAATGGCGCAACCTTAACACAGGTTGATAAGTTTAGATATCTGGGAACGATCATTTCATCGGACGGCAGATGCACATCAGAAATGGCCGGCGGAGTCGGCCAAGCCAAAACAGCATTCAAGAAGATGACAAGCATTCTTTTTTTTACAAACAAATGCCTATCAATTAACATCAGGAAGAGAGTTCTTGAATGTTATATAGAACCAATACTGTTGTACGGATGTGAGGCGTGGACAGTCAACAAACAAGGCCAGAACACGATTGAGGCAGCCAAGATATGGTTTCTAAGAAGAATGTTGAGAGTTCCATGGACAGCAAAGAAAACAGGCGAGACAGTCTTGATGGAGGCAGACACAAGTAGATCACTCATAAGGAAGATTAGGAAAAGACAGGCAACATTTATAGGCTATTTTACGAGGAAGGGGGATTTGGAGCGCCTGGTCACGGCGGGAAGGCTGGAGGGAAGGAGAGTGCCAAGTGGACCCAGGGAGAAAATGCTGGACGGACTTGCAGAGTGGCTGGGGACGAGGAGGGTGGGGGAGATGCTAGGGCCAACGAGAGATAGAGACAGATGGAAGTCCATGATCGCCAACGCCATGCGGCAGGGCACCTGATGATGATGATGATGACTGTCTTTGAGGCCAGATAAAGAATGGTCAAACAAGTAAACACCTGCTCCCTCTGTTTGGTGAGCAGGTAGGTTTGTATGAATTCGTACAGTTTGATAGGAAGTGTTCACAGCAACTATAGCCTGCGGAAGAGGAAGACGACGACGACGACGACGACGAGGAAGAAAAAGAAGAAAAAAATGATGAAAAAGAAGAAGAAGAGGGGGAGGAGGAGGAGGAAGAAGAAGCAGAAGAAGAGGGGGAGGAGGAGGAAGAAGAAGCAGAAGAAGAGGGGGAGGAGGAGGAGGAAGAAGAAGCAGAAGAAGAGGGGGAGGAGGAGGAGGAGGAAGAAGAAGCAGAAGAAGAGGGGAGGAGGAGGAAGAAGAAGCAGAAGAAGAGGGGGAGGGGGGAGGAGGAGGAGGAAAGAGAAGCAGAAGAAGAGGGGGAGGAGGAGGAGGAGGAAGAAGAAGCAGAAGAAGAGGGGGAGGAGGAGGAGGAGGAAGAAGAAGCAGAAGAAGAGGGGGAGGAGGAGGAGGAGGAAGAAGAGAAGCAGAAGAAGAGGGGAGAGGAGGAGGGGGAGGAGGAAGAAGAAGAGAAGAAGAAAGATGATGGAGGAGTGAGGAAGTGAAGCAGAGAGGAAGAAGAAGAAGAACAATAGTGTACATGTAGTAGTAATAGTAGTAGTAGTAATAGTAGTAGTAGTAATAGTGTAGTAATGTAGTATAGTATAAGTAGTAGTAATAGTAGTAGTAGTAATAGTAGTAGTAGTAATAGTAGTAGTAGTATATAGTAGTAGTAGTAATAGTAGTAGTAGTAATAGTAGTAGTAGTAATAGTGTAGTAGTAGTAATAGTAGTAGTAGTAATAGTAGTAGTAGTAATAGTAGTAGTAGTAATAGTAGTAGTAGTATAGCTAGTAGTAGTAATAGATAGTAATAGTAGTAATAAGTAGTAGAATAGTAATGAGTAGTAGTAAGTAGTATAGTAGTCATAGTAGTAGTAGTAATAGTAGTAGTGTATGTACTAGAAAAAGAATAGAACAGAAAAAGAGTATAGGGCCTACTATTTATGTTTTTGTTGTTGTTGTTGTCGTTGTTCTCTCTCTCTTCTCTCTCTCTTCTCTCTCTCTCTCTCTTATTCTCTCTCCCTCTCCCACCCTCTCTCTCTATCTCTCTCTTTTATGAATGCGTGCATGTATGTATGTATGTATGTATGTATGTATGTATGTATGTATGTATGTATGTATGTATGTATGTATGTATGTATGTATATTTCTCTCTCTCTCTCTCTCTGTATATATATATATATATATATATATATATATATATATATATACATATATATACATTTATATGTATACATGAATGTATGTATGTATGTATGTAAGTATGTATGTATGTATGTACGTATGTATGATGTATGTATGTATGTATGTATGTATGTATAAGAGAGACAGACAGACAGATAGAGACAGAAAGAGAGAGAGACAGATAGAGGACTTCGAACTGAAAGTTAAAATTTGAAAACAGTTTATAACTCAAGGACAGTGGCATTAGTAGAGAGAAAGAAATTAAATAAAGACACAAGACAGACACAGAGATACAGAAGCTCACAACGAGAGGTAGACAGAGAGAGAGAGACAGAGGAGAGAGACAGAGAGAAGAGAGACACAGAGAGACGAGAGAAGAGAGAGAGAGATAGAGAGAATGAGAGAGAGAGAGGGATGGAGAGAGAGAGAGAGAGAATGAGAGAGAGAGAGAGAGAATGAGAGAGAGACCGGCGACCGACAGACAGACTGACAGACTGACAGAGAGAGAGAGACCGACAGACCTACAGACAGACTGACAGACAGGCCGACAGACAGATAGACAGACAACAGCCAGACAGACAGAGAGACAGACAAAGACAGAGACAGAAAGATAGTCATCCAGGCTGATTCGAAACAATATAGCATTTTAAACGGGACTGTGACAGGTGGAGGGTTTAAAAAAAAACCTGTAAGGACAACAAGACAGCTTTTCATGCCTATCAACATGTACAAAAGGGGGCTGTTCTACGACCATTCAGCCTGACGACAAGCATTATAATAATAATAACAGGCAATGAATAGATACAGGCCTGCATGTGTTACCTTGTCATTCTGTCCACGATCTCAAAACACAACAGCGAATGTGTCGCATGGTTTGACACTGATGGAGAGAGAGGGGGAGTGGGAGGTGTGGTAGAGAAAAAGAGAATGAGAGAGAGAGAGGAGAAAGAAACAGAGACAAGAGAGACAGAGATAAAAGAGAGAGAAAGTAAGAGAAAGAGAGATAGGGGAGGCGAAGAGAAGAGAAGAGGAGAGAAGAGGAGAGAGAGGGAGAGAGAGGGGGATACAGACAGACAGACAGACAGACAGCAGACAGCGACAGAGATAATGAGAAACGGGGACAGAGAGACAGAGTAAGGAAAAGAAAGAGAGATAGGGGTGAGGGTGAAGACAAGCGAAGAAAGAGGTTGAGAAAGAGAGAGAGAGAAAGAGAGGGAGAGAGAAAGAGAGAGAGAGAGAGACAAATAGACACACAGACAGAAAGACAGAGACAGCCAGACAGAGAGACAGAAAGACAGACAGAGACCAAGAGACAGACAGACAGAAGACAGGGAGACAGACACAGACAGACAGACAGAATAACAGACAGACAGAGAAAGAAAGAGGCAGACAGAAAGAGAAAAGACAAGAAAGAGAGATAGAAGGAGGGAAAGAGCGGGGTAGGGACGGCGAGAGAGAAAGAAGAGAGGCAGAGAAAGGAGGCAAGGAGTGGACAGAGACTATGAAATATAAGAAAGAGAATGAGAGAGAGAGAGAGGCGAGAGAGAGAGACAGAAAGAGACAGAGAGAGGGGGAGGCAGGGACAGAAAGAAAGACGGGAGGGGAAGAGAAAGAAACAGAGAGGAGAGAGAGGGAGGGAGGGAAAGAGAGAGACAGGATGAGGGGAAGAGAAAGAGAGATCGGGAAAAGACAGAGAAAGAGACAAAATGCGAGAGAGAGGGAAAGTGGACGAGAGAAAGGGGAGGAGAGAAAGAGAGAGAGGGGGGGAAACAAAGAAAGGGAGAGGACAGAAAGACAGACAGACAGATAGAGACAGGCAGACAGAGACAGGACAGAGAGACAGAGACAGAGAGGCAGAGAGACGCACAGACAGACAGAGAGAGAGACAGACAACCATACAGACAACCAGACAGACAGACAACCAGACAGACAGACAATCAGACACACAGACAACCAGACAGACAGACAACCAGACACAGACACCCGACAAGACAACCAGACACACAGACAACCAGACACACAGACAACCAGTACACAAACCAGACACACAGACAACCACCAGACAACCACACAGACAGACAACCACACAGACAACCACACAGACAGATAACCACACAGACAACCAGACAGTCAGACAACCAGACACACAGACAACCCGACACAGAGACAACCAGACAACAGACAACCAGCACACAGACAACCAGACACACAGACAACCAGACACACAGACAACCAGACACACAGACAACCAGACAGACAACCAGACAGACAACCAGACACACAGACAACCAGACACACAGACAACCAGACAGACAACCAGACACACAGATAACCAACACAGACACACAGACAGACAACCAGACACACAGACAGACAGCCAGACACACAGACAGACACAGACACACAGACAACCAGACACACAGACAACCAGACAAGACAACCAGACACACAGACAACCAGACACACAGACAGACAACAGACACACAGACAACCAGACACACAGGACAACCAGACACACAGACAACCAGAACAACAGACAACACAGCACCAACCAACACGCAGACAACCGACATACAGACAAACCGACTGACACCAGACACGCAGACAACTCAGACACACAGACAAACCAGACAGACATACCAAACCACCAGGTCAACCTGTGCACCTACCAGCAACCAGACAGACAACCAGACACACAGACAACCAGACAGACAACCAGACGCACAGACAACCAGACACACAGACAACCAGACAACCAGACACACAGACAACCAGACACACAGACAACCAGACACACAGACAACCAGACACGCAGACAACCAAACGTTTACGATCATGGCCCTCCACACGAATCTACCCCTTGTCGCTGCAAGTACATCTTCCACCCTCTCTGTCCTCAGCCACCCTGCAAGTCTATCCAATACTTTCTCCCTGGGTCTGCCTGGTGTTCTCTTTCCCTCGAGCTTTCCTATTGTAACCAGGTGCTCTAATTTCTCTTTCCCCACAAAATGTTCCATACATGTTGCTTGTCTTTTCCTACTCTTCTTTGTTAATGATCTTCTTGTGTCTGGCTCCTTCAAGACTGTCTCGTTTGTTTTGTCTTGTTTGAACAAGATTGAGGCTGCTGAAATGTGGTTTCTAAGAAAAGATGTTGAAAGTTCCATGGACTGCAAAGAAATCAAAGGAGACAGTCTTGGTGGAGCAGACACAAGAAGATCATTTCTAAGGAAGATTAGGAAAAGGCAAGCGACATTTATAGGCCATTTTATGAAGAAAGGGGAATTAGAGCATCTGGTCACAACAGGAAAGCTGGAAGGAAAGAGAACAAAAGGTAGACCCAGGGAGAAAATATTGGACGGACTTGCAGGGTGGCTGAGGACGGAGAGGGTGGAAGATGTGCTTGCGGCGATAAGGGACAGATGTATATGGAGGGCCATAACCGCCAACGCCATGCGTCAGGGCACTTGATGATGATGATTACGGGGGGGGGGGGGGGGGGGTGTTAGGGGTTGGGAGGGGAAGGACAGGAGGGAGAAGTAGGGTAAAGGGGTGTGATTGGTGAAGGAGGACATCACTGTCAGATAAAAAGGTATGTCTTTGAGTCAGATTTGAAGGCAAAGTACGTGATTGTGGAAAAGACAGGGGAAACTCATTCCATTTGTGTGGATCAGCATACACAGAAAACGATCTGCGACCGACTGTGAAATACGCATTATTTAGTAGTAGTAGTAGTAGTAGTAGTAGTATAGTAGTAGTAGTAGTAGTAGTAGTAGTAGTAGTAGTAGTAGTGTTGTTGTTGTTGTTGTAGTAGTAGTAGTATTGTTGTTATTGTTGCTGTTGTTTTTATCATTTTTATTGTTGTTGTTCTTGTTGTTGTTCTTGTTGTCGTTGTTATCATATTTATTGTTGTTATTATCATTTTCACATTCCATAAACATAACAAACACTCTTACAAAACAATATCAAACTTTTAAAGGCACATACACATACTGTTGGAACTCGAGTTATTCCACAATATCGTTGCCTGACCAAGTAAAACTTTGGTCCCCTACATGAATTGTAATGCGATGATAATTGCCCCGTGTTGTGTTTTCAGTTCATTCCTGACATCAAAAGACATTTGTCTTGAAGCTTGCTGTGTTCTCATGGGATCTTGGGTCATTTATGGACACAGAGAGAGGAAGAACAATGAACATGGTGAGTAGATTCACACAGAGGCACAGATGCAGAGACACAGACAGAACAATGGACACAGAGGAAAGACAATGAAAATGGTGAATAGATTCATACAGAGGCACAGATACAGAGACACAGACAGACAGAACAATAGACAGAAAAAGGAAAGTCAATGAAAATGGTGAATAGATTCACACAGAGGCACAGATACAGAGACACAGACAGAACAATGGGCACAGAGAAGAAAGACAATGAAAATGGTGAATAGATTCACACAGAGGCACAGATACAGAGACACAGACAGACAGAACAATAGACAGAAAGAGGAAAGTCAATGAAAATGGTGAATAGATTCACACAGAGGCACAGATACAGAGACACAGACAGACAGAACAATAGACAGAGAGAGAGGAAAGTCAATGAAAATGGTAAATAGATTCACACAGAGGCACAGATACAGAGACACAGACAGACAGAACAATAGACAGAGAGAGGAAGGACAATGAAAATGGTGAATAGATTCACACAGAGGCACAGATACAGAGACATAGACAGAACAATAGACAGAGAGAGGAAGGACAATGGAAATGGTGAATAGATTCACACAGAGGCACAGATACAGAGACACAGACAGACAGAACAATAGACAGAGAGAGGAAGGACAATGAAAATGGTGAATAGATTCACACAGAGGCACAGATACAGAGACCAGATAGAGAGAGAGGGGGGAAAGACAATGAAAATGGTAAATAGATTCACTCATAAATTACGAAATCCTAGCATTCATTCGTGTCTTCATTCAGTTGAAAGATTCATAAAGATATGCCCTTGGCCATTTTTTCTCTCTTTCTTTCTTCTTTCTTTCTTTCTTTCTTTCTTTCTTCTTCTTCTTCTTCTTCTCCGTTTGCTCTTCCTCCTCTTCCTCTTCCTTCTTATTCTTTTTTTTTCTTCTTCTTCTTGTTCTTCTTCTTGTACTTCTTGTTCTTCGTGTTCTCCTTCTTGTACTTCTTGTTCGTCGTGTTCTCCTTCTTGTACTTCTTGTTCTTCGTGTTCTCCTTCTTGTACTTCTTGTTCTTCGTGTTCTCCTTCTTGTACTTCTTGTTCTTCGTGTTCTCCTTCTTGTACTTCTTGTTCATCGTGTTCTCCTTCTTGTACTTCTTGTTCATCGTGTTCTCCTTCTTGTACTTCTTGTTCATCGTGTTCTCCTTCTTGTACTTCTTGTTCTCCTTCTTGTACTTCTTGTTCTTCGTGTTCTCCTTCTTGTACTTCTTGTTCTTCGTGTTCTCCTTCTTGTACTTCTTGTTCTTCGTGTTCTCCTTCTTGTACTTCTTGTTCATCGTGTTCTCCTTCTTGTACTTCTTGTTCATCGTGTTCTCCTTCTTGTACTTCTTGTTCTTCGTGTTCTCCTTCTTGTACTTCTTGTTCTTCGTGTTCTCCTTCTTGTACTTCTTGTTCTCGTGTTCTCCTTCTTGTACTTCTTGTTCTCGTGTTCTCCTTCTTGTACTTCTTGTTCATCGTGTTCTCCTTCTTGTACTTCTTGTTCTCGTGTTCTCCTTCTTGTACTTCTTGTTCTTCGTGTTCTCCTTCTTGTACTTCTTGTTCTTCGTGTTTCTCCTTCTTGTACTTCTTGTCTCGTTCCCTTCTGTACTTCTTGTTTCGTGTTCTCCTTCTTGTACTTCTTGTTCTTCGTGTTCTCCTTCTTGTACTTCTTGTTCTTCGTGTTCTCCTTCTTGTACTCTTGTTCTTCGTGTTCTCCTTCTTGTACTTCTTGTTCTTCGTGTTCTCCTTCTTGTACTTCTTGTTCATCGTGTTCTCCTTCTTGTACTTCTTGTTCTTCGTGTTCTCCTTCTTGTACTTCTTGTTCTTCGTGTTCTCCTTCTTGTACTTCTTGTTCTTCGTGTTCTCCTTCTTGTACTTCTTGTTCTTCGTGTTCTCCTTCTTGTACTTCTTGTTCATCGTGTTCTCCTTCTTGTACTTCTTGTTCTATCGTGTTCTCCTTCTTGTACTTCTTGTTCTTCGTGTTCTCCTTCTTGTACTTCTTGTTCTTCGTGTTCTCCTTCTTGTACTTCTTGTTCTTCGTGTCTCCTTCTTGTACTTCTTGTTCTTCGTGTTCTCCTTCTTGTACTTCTTGTTCATCGTGTTCTCCTTCTTGTACTTCTTGTTCTTCGTGTTCTCCTTCTTGTACTTCTTGTTTCTTCGTTTCTCCTTCTTGTACTTCTTGTTCATCGTGTTCTCCTTCTTGTACTTCTTGTTCTTCGTGTTCTCCTTCTTGTACTTCTTGTTCTTCGTGTTCTCTTCTTGTACTGCTTCGTGTCCTTCTTGTCTTCTCGTGTTCTCCTTCTTGTACTTCTTGTTCTCGTGTCTCCTTGACTTCTTGTCCTTCTTGTACTCTTTTCTTCTTTCTTCTTCTTTCTTTCTTCGTGTTTCTTCTCTGCTTTCTATCTGTTCTCGTGTTCTCCTTCTTGTACTTCTTGTTCTTCGTGTTCTCTTCTTGCTTCTTCTTTCTTCTTCTCTTCTTCTTCTTCGTTCTTCTTCTTCCTTCTGTCTTCTTTTCCTTCTTCCTTCTTTCTTCTTTCTTCTTCTCTTCTTCTTCTTCTCTCTTCTTCTTCTTCTTTCTTCTTCTTTCTTCTTCTTTTCTTCTTCTTCTTCTTCTTCTTCTTCTTCTTCTTCTTCTTCTTCTTCTTCTTCTTCTTCTTCTTCTTCTTCTTCTTCTTCTTCTTCTTCTTTCTTCTTCTTCTTCTTTTCTTCTTCTTCTTCTTCTTCTCTTCTCTCTTCTTCTTTCTTCTTCTTCTTCTTCTTCTCTTCTTCTTCTTCTTCTTCTTCTCTTCTTCTTCTTCTCTTTCTTCTTCTTCTTCTTCTTCTTTCTTCTTCTTCTTCTCTTCTTCTTTCTTCTTCTTCTTCTTTCTTTTCTTCTTCTTTCTTCTTCTTCTTCTTCTTCTCTTCTTCTTTCTTCTTCTTTTCTTCTCTCCTTCTTTTCTTTCTTCTTTCTTCTTCTTCTTCTTCTTCTTCTTTCTTCTTCTTCTTCTTCTTCTTCTTCTTCTTCTTCTTCTTCTTCTTCTTTCTTCTTCTTCTTCTTCCTTTCTTCTTCTTCTTCTCTTCTTCTTCTTCTTCTCTTCTTCTTCTTCTTCTTCTTCTTCTTCTTCTTCTTCTTCTTCTTCTTCTTCTTCTTCTTCTTCTTCTTCTTCTTCTTCTTCTTCTTTCTTCTTCTTCTTCTTCTTCTTCTTTCTTCTTCTTCTTTTTCTTCCTTCTCTTCTTCTTCTTCTTCTTCTTCTTCTTCTTCTTCTTCTTCTTCTCTTCTCTTCTTCTCCTCTTCCTTTCTTTTCAAGAATCTTTAGAGGACCGTATTAGTATACATTCCATACAGATCACGTCGTTTGAATATTTATAGTGGCGTTAACTGTCAGTAGGTTACTCATCACCGAGACACCCACTTGTGTCACGGCAAGAGTAATGAAAGGACCAGTCACAACTCAGGGCGACAAAATGTTAACCAGGGTCCCAAGGGATCTACATTCCTGACGTATGACGTATCCTTCTAACGATAGGCCCCTGTTCATCTCCCATCTTCTTTTCTTTCAACAGCAAAAAAGTGGCTTACTGATAACGAGCACCGCACACCTTAAAAACCTGTTAATTATACATATATATGTTTTCAGCGGAATAATAGTTATGTTTAAGATAAGGTATGTTTGAGCCCAAACGGAATTTAACAAAGTACACCGTACGACTTGAGCAAGTGAGTTGTCGCTTGCAAAGGCTTTGTTGTTGTTAGTGTTGGTGTTGGTGTTGGTGGTTGTGGTGGTGGTGTGGTGGTGGAGGTGGTGGTGGATTTTGTTGTTGTTGTTGTTGGTGGTGGTGGTGTGGTATGGTTGTGGGTTTTGTTGTTGTTATTGTTGTTGTTGTTGTTGGTGGTGGTGGTGGTGGGTGGTGGTGGTGGTAGTGGTGGGTGGTGGGTGATGTTAGTGGTGTGGTGGTAGTGGGGGATATGTACTTGCAGCGACAAGAGATACATTGGTATGGAGTGCCATGATCGCCAACGCCATGCAGCAGAGCACATGTTGATGATGATGATGATGATGATGATGATGATGATGATGATGATGATGATGATGATGATCCCAAGCGACTCATTGTGGCCACTCAACATGCCAGCTCAACAAACTCAACAAACCCAGCTTGTTTTAGTCGAAATCACGGTGTTGGAAAGTCTCCCTGAAGCCTGTGATGTCAAGCCGCCACACGGTCACCGTCTGGAGGAGAGTCTATGCAAATGCCGCTGCTGGGCCACTTTTAGTGGAGTTCAACGTTAACTGTTGTGAATCAGCTTAGGTCAGTAACAACTTGTATGTTAAACCTGACAATAAATGGTTGTTGATGTGATGATGATGATGATGTGATGTTGATGATGATGATGATGATGATGATGATGATGTATGATGGCGGTGATGATGGCGATGGCGATGATGATGATGACGATGGCGATGATGATGATGATGATGATGCCCGCTATTAAAAGAAGGTAATTGATCAGTAATGTATATATTAGTACTTGCTTGCAACAGATGTGCTAGTGTGTGTTGGGGGGGACTAGAATTTGGAGTTAATGTAATTGACCACAAGGCATAGGGCTGATTGGGAAAAATGAACTATTTAATCTAAAACGCAGTGAGTCTTTACCTATGTATAGGAGAATAGCGCTATGTAAAAGTGATTTATTATTTATTATTATTTATTATGCCGACGACGACTAGGACGATGATGATGATGATGGTGAAGATGATGAGGATGAGGATCAGGATGGTAACGTGACGATGGTGATGATAACGATGGTGAGGATGGCGATGGTAACAATTGTGATGATGATGATGATGATGACGACGACGACGATGATGATGATGAGCGACGACGACGACGATGATGATGGTGATCTTCCACCTTACACAGGCACTGCCTGCTAATAAAGAAAGTAATTGATCCCTGTAAAAGGATTTAATGATCTTTCGTTTTGTAAGTGTTCAAAGACAACCAAAAAGCGTGTATAGCACACAGAGTCAAGTAATAGTACTATGAAAGTGAAACTCTGAACGTGATGTCCTTTGCAGGGAATCAGACCCTGGCCCATGGAAAAAGAAAAAACGACAATAGGAGGAACACATCTCCATCTTGAACACCGGTAGTGAAAACTACAAACTAAAAATCAGCATCAGCATCGCTGAGATGATGAAGAAGAGCAAAAAAAAAAAAAAAAAAGAATAGCACAGTCTTAGAATCCACGTTTACGTACTTAACTTAACTCAAACTCCTGAGTTCAGGTAATGGTTCATATTGCTTATAGCTCAGCCGACTACAACATCATCATCATGTGCCCTGCATGGAGTTGACGATCATAGCCCTCCATACGAATTCTCCATTGTCTCTACAAGTACATCTCCCACCCTGTCTGTCCTAAGCCACCCTGCAAGTCCGTCCAATATTTTCTCCCTGGGTCTACCTGGTGTTCTCTTCCCCTCCAGCTTTCCTGTTGTGACCAGGCGCTCTAATTCCCCTTTCCTCATAAAAATATCGCTTTGTTTTTTCCTACTCTTCTTTATTAATGATCTTGTGTATGCCTCCTTCAAGACTGTCTCGTTTGTTTTCTTTGCTGTCCATAGAACTCTCAACATTCTTCCTAGAAACTATATTTCAGTCGCCTCAATCTTGTTCTGACTCTGCGTGTTAACTGTCCACGCCTCACAACCATACAACAGTATCGCTCCTAATCTAACAACACTCAAGGAACTTACAAACAAACGAAGCACAAGGTCAGTAGCATAAGGTCACGTTGGACCGGTCTGGCCACTACTGGCTTGCCATTCTACACAGGATAGGACACCCGAAGGTAAATAATATGATATGTTAGTGTCAGCGGTAAACGCTACACGTTTAAATATTTATGGTTTTACCTGTGGAAAGGAGAGAAAGAGATGGTGAGGAGGGAGAGACAGAGAGGGAGAGAGAGCGACAGAGAGAGAGAGAGAGAGCGACAGAGACAGAGAGAGTGAGAGAGAGAAAGTGACAGAGAGAAAGAGAGAGCGACAAAGAGAGAGAGAGGCGACAGAGAGAAAGAGAGTGACAAAGAGAGAGAGAGTGACAGAGAGAGGAGAGAGGGAGAGAAGAGAGAGAGAGAGAGAAAAGAGAGAGAGAGAGAGAGAGAGAGAGCGACAGAGACGAGAGTGAGAGAGGAAAGTGACAGAGAGAAAGAGAGAGTGACAAAGAGAGAGAGAGAGAGTGACAGAGAGAGGAGAGAGGGAGAGAGAGAGAGAGAGGAAAAAGAGAGAGAGAGAGAGAGAGAAGAGAGAGAGAGAACTGTAAATTTATAATGAAAAGCCACCGGTCTGTAGGCAATAGATTTTTTCGTGAAATTTACACACATCACATAAACCATGTGTAGAACATAAACAAAGGACACAATTTCCAAAGCAGAAAAATAAACTGTCACCAACATCGTTATCCAACATACTGGAATTGTTTTGTTCAAGAGGGATATTCCGCTCTAACTCATAAAGCATAAGAAGTGAACATGGTAACATAGCGAGAGAGATTACCATGGACGTATTTGTACAGGTCTACGATAATTATTAGGGTAAACACATTTATGGCACTTTATCGTAAAAACAAAAAAACAAAACAAAAAGAAAAAGCCTTGAGCGCTTACAGTAACGAAAATACGTATAAAGAAGACAGAAAACGCGCAAACCAAAAAGTACCAACACGGCAGATTTACCAACTGATGCAAAAATTACATTCATGAAGACATCACAAAGAGAAAGAGAGTGAGACAAAGAGAGAGAAAGAGGGAGCGACAGAGAGACAGAGAGAGAGAGACAGACAGACACAGGCAGACAGACAGACAGACAGAGACAGACAGAGACAGACAGAGACAGAAACCGAGACAGACAGACAGACAGACAGAGAAACAAAGAGACAGAGAGACAAGGAGAGAGACAGACTGACAGAGAAACAGAGACAGACAGACAGACACAGGCAGGCAGACAGACAGACAGACAAACAGAGAGACAGAGAGAGGGAGAGACAGACAGAGAACAGAGAGGCAGACAGAGACAGACAGACAGACAGACAGACAGAGACAGACAGACAGACAGACAGGCAGACAGAGAACCATATCAAGGCAAGCAGAACAATATAACAATTTAACAGGAAAATCAATATAAAAGATAAGTGTTGTCAATTTTCTGCCTTCACTCACTGCCCCCGCCATTCACACATCTCCTTCATTAGTCATTGGTTTGTGTATTTAGTTGACTATATCAGGTCATTTATAGACATTATATCCAAAACTATTATGAACGATGACTTTGACTATGTCGTGTTATTTACGGACATTATATCAATAACTATTATGAAAAATGACTTTGACTATGTCGTGTTATTTTGTCAACATTATATCAATAACCATTATGAAAAATCACGTTGGTTATGTCATGGTATTTGTATACATTATATCAATAACTATTATGAAAAATCACGTTGGTTATGTCATGGTATTTGTACACATTATATCAATAACTATTATGAAAAATCACGTTGGTTATGTCATGGTATTTGTACACATTATATCAATAACTATTATGAAAAATCACGTTGGTTATGTCTTGGTATTTGTACACATTATATCAATAACTATTATGAAAAATCAATTAGGTTATGACATGTTATTTATAGACATCACATCAATAATTATTATGAAACATCACGTTGATTATGTCATGTCATTTATAGACATTCTATCAATAATTATTATGAAAAATCACGTTGACTATATCAAGTCATTTATAGACATTATATCAATAACTATTACATGTTATTGCCGGACATTATATGAATAATTATTATGAAGATCACATGTCATTTATAGATATTATATCAATTACTATTATATGTTATTTACAGACATATGAATAACTATTAGGAAAACCACGTTGGCTATGTCATGTCATTCAAAGACATTATATCAATAACTATTGTATGTTATTTACGGACATTATATGAATAATTATTATGAAGATCACGTCGGCTACGTCATGTTATTTATAGATATTATATCAATTATTATTATATGTTATTTACGGACATCATATGAATAACTATTAGGAAAACCACGTTGGCTATGTCATGTCATTCACAGACATTATCTCAATAACTATTGTATGTTATTTACGGACATTATGTGAATAATTATTATGAAGATCACGTCGGCTACATCATGTCATTTATAGATATTATATCAATTATTATTATTTGTTATTTACGGACATTATGTGAATAACTATTATGAAAATCACGTTGGCTATGTTATGTCATTTATAGACATTATATCAATTATTATTATATGTTATTTACGGACATTATATGAATAACTATTATGAAAACTACGTTGTCGTTGGCTATGTCATGCTATTTATAGACATTTTATCAATAACTATTATGAAATTCACGTTGGCTATGTCGTGTTAATTGTGGACATTATATCAATAAATATTCTAAAAATGATTATGTCATGTTGTGTTATTTACGGACATTATATCAATAACTATGATGAAAAATCACATTGGCTATGTCGTGCTGTTTGTAGAATTATATCAACAACTATTATGAAAAATCACGGTGACTGTGTCCGTGTTATTTATGGACATTACATCAATAACTATTATGAAAAAGTAACGTTGATTATGCCATGTTATTTATAGACATTATATCAATAACTGTCATGAAAAATCAAGTTGGCTATGTCATGTTATTTATAGAATCATATCAATAATTATTATGAAGCATCGCTTTGTCTATGTCATGTTATTAATCAACATTATATCAATAACTATTATGAAAAAGTAACGTTGATTATGCCATGTTATTTATATACATTATATCAATAACTGTCATGAAAATCAAGTTGGCTATGTCATGTTATTTATAGAATCATATTAATAATTATTATGAAGCATCGCTTTGTCTATGTCATGTTATTAATCAACATTATATCAA
Source organism: Monoplex corrugatus (assembly GCA_030674185.1). Taxonomy (NCBI): domain Eukaryota; kingdom Metazoa; phylum Mollusca; class Gastropoda; order Littorinimorpha; family Ranellidae; genus Monoplex; species Monoplex corrugatus. The sequence goes on from JAPXFY010000023.1 coordinate 56,726,844, forward strand.
TAACTATTGTGAAAAATCAAGTTGGCTATGTCATGTTATTTATAGACATTATATCAATAACTATTGTGAAACATCACGTTGGTTATGTCATGTTATTTATATTTATAGAGTCATATCAATAATTATTATGAAGCATCGCTTTGTCTATGTCATATTATTAATTGACATTATATCAATAACTATTGCGAAAAATCAAGTTGGTTATGTCATGTTATTTATAGACATTATATCAATAACTATTGTGAAACATCACGTTGGTTATGTCATGTTATTTATATTTATAGCGTCATATCAATAATTATTATGAAGCATCGCTTTGTCTATGTCATGTTATTAATTGACATTATATCAATAACTATTGCGAAAAATCAAGTTGGTTATGTCATGTTATTTATAGACATTATATCAATAACTATTGTGAAACATCACGTTGGCTATGTCATGTCATATACATGTACAGACATTATATCGATAAATATAATGAAAAATCACATTGGCTATGTCATGTTATTTATAGAGATTATATCAATAATCATCATAAAGCATCACGTTGGCGATGTCATGCCATTTATAGACGTATCATGAATAACTATTATGAAAAATCAAGTTGGCTATGTCGTGTCATTTATAGACATAACATCAATAACTATTATGAAAAATGACTGATAATCTCTTGTTATGTTAGTTACGGACATTGTATCAATAACTTTTATGAAAAATGACGTTGACTGTGTCCATGTTATTTAAAACATCATATCAGGTTGGCGATGTCATGTCATTTATCGACATCATATCAATAACTATTATGAAAAATCACGTTGGCGATGTCTTGTTATTTATATATACATTACATTAATAACTATTATGAAAAATCAATTTGACTATGTCATATTATTTTAGACATTACATCAATGATTGTTTTGAAAAATCACGTTGGTTATGTCATGTCATTTGTAGTCATATATCAATAACCATTATGAAAAATTAAGTTGACTATTAATCAAAGAACATAACTCTTGAGAGTCACGTAGGAATTATCTCCCATATTGCAGAACTTCTCAAATCCAATACAGTTTGCGCTACCCATTCAGCTAGCGTAGAAGCAGATACAAAGTACAAAAACCGTAAGCTCAGAACTCTCCTCAAAAACACTATGTCAAGCTACTTACAGACATTATATCAATAAACATTATATAAAATCACGTTGGCTATGTCGTGTTACTTGCAGACATTATATCAATAACTATTTTAAAAAAGGATTTTGATTATGTCATGTTGCTATTTACGGACATTATATCAGTAACTATTATGAAACATCACATTTTCTATACCATGTAATTTACGGACTAATATTAGTTCAATAATTATTATGAAAAACGACGTTGGCTATGTCGTGTTACTTGTAGACATTATATCAATATCTTTTCTGAAAAATGACCTTGAATATATCATGTTACGTTGTTTACCTACATTATATCATAACTATTATGAAACATCATATGGCTATGTCATGTTATTTATAGACATCGTATTATATCAATAACTATTACGAAAACTCGCTTGGACTCTGAGAAATCCAGACTTCGTAGTCGAAGTGCCTTAATTCTATGAAACCCGATTTTTTTCAAACTCATTAAGGAGAATTGTTTTTACTTTGGTAATTGAACTTTCTCATTTTGTATAAATATTTCTGACACGAATCCATCCAAACAGGAACTTACATATTTTATATTTGCATGTTCTAAAACATACAAACTATGGAAGAGTTTGGATTTGAGAGTATGGAGTTTGATCAAGAGGGATTCATCGCACTCGGGCAATTCCACATGCGCTCCACCCGAATCTGTGGATAATTATCGGGCAGACTCCTTGAGGCTGCGTTAAACCCTATGTACTGGCAAGATCTTGAAATAATGAAGGGAGGGGGGGGGGGGGGGGAGGACACTATGAAACACAAAACTGACACTACCAGAATGATAGAAACATTAAGGTGGGCAGCAGACAGCCCCGTTTTTTAATGTTGTTGTTGTTGATGTTGATGTTATTGCTGTTGCTGTTGTTGTTGTTATTATTAGTAGTATAGTAGTAGTAGTATGTTTTGTTGTTGTTGTTCTTCTTCTTCTTTTCATTCTTTTTATTATTCTGTTTCTTCTTCTTTTTCTTCTCTTTTAAAAAAAATTTTTTTAGAGGTGGAGGTGAGGGTGGGGATGTTTGTATGCAACAGGCGATACGTTGCTGCGCAGTCTTCACATTTTATCTGAGGTGGACTTGCATGCTGAGTGGTTTGTAGGTTTCATAAGCCACCAAACACTGACATGTCTGACAGGATCTTTAACGTGCATATTTCATGTTGTGTGAGCGAATAAGGAAGAAGGAGGTTTAGACGCTTTGCAGTTCTGTACGCATGTCGATCTGGAAGATCGACAATAAAAAAAATAATTTCCATCTTTTTGAAATCTCCACGTTTTACTGACCAGGCGATACTTAGGCAAGATTGAACCGCACCTTCCGTTTGGAAGTTTGAAGTCTTCACCAACTTAGTTATGTGTGCTCGTCGTTTCAATGTGTTTGCTTTGTTTTCTACTCCATCTGCTGCACCACCAGAATGGTAAGTGTTTCTCGTTTTGTTCATTTATTTAAGGATCAGTTGGGGTGTTTTTTCAGTGATTGTGTGTATTATGTTGTAGTGGATGTTGCTATTGTTGACGTGGTGGTGGTGGTGGTTATGATGATGTTGGTTGGTTGTAGTAGTAATAGTGGTGTGCGTGTGTGTGTGTGTGTGTGTGTGTGTGTGTGTGCGTGTGTGTGTGTGTGTGTGTGTGTGTGTGTGTGTGTGTGTGTGTGTGTGTGTGTGTGTGTAAGTGTGTTTGTGTGTGTGTGTTTGTGTGTGTGTGTGTTTGTGTGTTTGTGTGTGTGTGTGTGTGTTTGTGTGTTTGTGTGCGTGTGCGTGTGTATGTGTGTGTGTGCGTGCGTGTATATGAGTATTTATGCGGGCGGGCGGTGCGTGTGTCTGTGTGTGAATAACGTTTGACGTGACTTGGTATTATTCAGATTCAGACCATTGATTATTATCAAAAGTTATGAAACTTTATGACGCAGCTTAGGAAAACCCTGGTAAATGAACATGTCATAGCCATCGTTATAAATAGGGTCAAAATTATGACAACTAATGTTTTCCTACATTTCGAATCTTTAACATCTGACACAATTTCCTGACGTTTTATAGACAAAATACTCTCTCCCCAAACGATTAAAATTTGTTTTCTAATTTTGAACATTACGTGAGGTTATTTCTTTCTTGTCAAAATGCTCTTACAACATTTAGGCATGTTTGAAAAGAAAACTATAATACATCAATATCTTGCTTTATCATTTTAATAAACTTTAAACATTTTCAGCTTAGATAAAAAAAAAAAAACTCGCGAAATTATAAGCTGATACTTTAGCATCCTGGCTTTCTCATGTTGTGTCGTGTGTGTCTGAAGTAAGACCCTGACATTTATTCGGAAAATATTTCAAGAGTCATTGAATAGAGGGGGTGGGCACTGCCCTCGTGGTGCTAGCTCCGGTAAAAATTGAGGTCTCCGTCACCTCATTCCCCTTGCGACTCCAGGGTTATTGAACTATCTAGGTAGGACCTCAGGACCTGGCCAGCTCATTGGTTTATGTGCAGGCTTAAGGCTTGTGCCGTGATCATTCTGGATGTTCTCCATCACATGG
>JAPXFY010000023.1:56735563-56750563 GCA_030674185.1 Monoplex corrugatus
ATCTTTACCAAATGTAGCTGTAAGTCGTGGACCGTTGAGGACTCGCGAATGTGCAAGTTTGGGAATCATAGCGCCAAAATCAAGGTCACACAGTCATCCTACCCCCACCCCTCCCCTATCTTAGCCCAGCACTTTATGAAGAAGGTGAGCAAATAACACTTTCTCAGCAAATTTTGACAACGTAGTGATAGATAATGACAGACAATTACATATAATATAATCTACATATGAAGAAGTGAAATAGAAGATAGACATAGATAGATATGCTAACGTTCAAGCAACAAAAGACAGGAAGCAGAAAAACACAAAATGAGAATCAGACATGGACTTAAAATAACAAGAACAAGACACGCTCAAACTTTCAGCCAACTGGCCTTTGTCAAGACAAAGGATAACAAAGAACAAATACACACAACACTTACCGCACAAAAACATAAGACAACTTCCAAATCGTGACCAGTCGCTGTGTTGTTACGACTGGAAGGTTGTTGGTTCGAATCCCCATCAGTACTTTCAAAAATCGTTGTGGGATTTTTCTGCTCTAATCGGCTCCTACCCAGAGTTGGGTTGCTATGGACTCATCGGGAAGACTGGAACCACACAGTCGAGTCTCATCCACTTCGCGGATGCCTCATTGAGGGTGTTGCTTAAATCTTCTGACCAACACCGCAGGTGTCTGTATCTTTCGGGCCTGGTTGACGCCAGGATATGTTATGATAGTAAGCGTAGAGTACAACCCTGTCACGCAGTCTCAATCCTAGATGGAACTCCATAGCATCATGATTATCATCCACATCGACATTATCATCTTCGCATAATAAAAAAAAACTGTTTCAGCTTTTGAGGCCATTAAAGCGGCGTAGAAAATGAGACGAAAAAAAAAGGTGAGCACTAGGGTAACCTCCCTGAGGGCAATATCCTTAAAAAAAAAAAAAAAAAAAAAAAAAAAACTTCCAAATCGTTGTGCTTGGTTTATACATTTATTCTTTGTTGTCCTTTACATACATTTAACAAAGAACCTTTGGTCGAAAATTTGCGCCCACCTCGTTTCGTTACATTAACCCTTTGACTCAGGCAGTCTGCTCATGGACATCCTTCATTGTCAACCATGCTAGCCTAGCAAAATGTTAACCCTACGACTCCCTCACCCTATCCACAAGATTCCTGTAGGACGCTGGTGTGTAGGGTGATGGAGTCATAGGGTTAAGATTTGGCAGTTGGTGGATAGGGTGCGGGAGTCTAAGGGTTAAATGCGCGTTCTGATTCCATTCTGATATTTATATTCTGTTTTCAAGGTCGCAGTAGACCATCGCCCCCAAGTTGCTTTATCTCATCTGATGCTTCATCAAGATTCCAAAGTGACCATGAGAAGTACAAACCCTATTTTTTTTCTCTAATAATTTATGTTAAAAAAAAGGGGGGTTGGGGGGAGGGAGTTGTTTCAGTGATACAACCGTCTGGTTCCATGTTCCCAAGTACAAACCCTAACCTTTTTCTGTAATAATTCATATCTACAAAAAGGGAGACTGTTGCAATGGCTTGACCATCTGGCTCCATGTTATCCTCTACTTGTCCTCTGCCCACGCTAAAAACAGAAGGTTTCTGACATCGTCAAATCCACTTTTACGACACGGCACCCTTGAAAAATGTCTCAGTTGTAATGTAGGATAGGCGACAAGGTAAGTCCTTGGGGTTTCACATTCAGAGGACTGTCAAGCTCTTGTTTTTAATGGGGTTTAACGCTGCGAGGACTATCAAGTTCATTTGACTCGATAGCGTTACCAAGCTCTTGTCTCTAATGGGGTTCGACACTGAAAATATTATGAAGTGGTTTGACGTTGATAGTACTACCAAGCTCTTGTTTCTACTAGGGTTTGACACTGAAAGGATTATGAAGTTCGTCTGACGTTGATAGTACTACCAAGCTCTTGTTTCTACTAGGGTTTGACACTGAAAGGATTATGAAGTTCGTCTGACGTTGATAGCACAACCAAGCTCTTGTTTCGGATTATCACGAAAATTAGAAGCTGCTTGCGTTGATAATATACCAAGTTGTTCTGATGGATTCACGCTGAAGGTTTAGCTTTTGGACGTTGATAGCACTAACCAAGCTCTTGTTTCTATGGGATTAACGTTGATTGACTATGGACTCGATGAACGTTGATAGACTACAAGCTTGTCTAAGGATTTACGCTAGAGGATTATGAGTTGATAACTACGAAGCTCTTGTTTCTAATGGTGTTTCATTCTGAGAATACTATGAAGATGGTTTGACGTTGATAGTACTACCAAGCTCTTGTTCTAAAGGAATTTTACGCTAAGAGGATTATGCAGTTGATACACTACGAAGCTCTTGTTTCTAATGGGATTTCATTCTGAGAATACTATGAAGATGGTTTGACGTTGATAGTACTACCAAGCTCTTGTTCCTAAAGGAATTTACGCTGAGAGGACTATCAAGTTCGTTTGGCGTTAACGACTACCAAGCTCTTGTTTCTAATGGGGTTTCACGCTGAAAGGACCATGAAGCTCTTTTGACGTTGACAGCATACCAAGCTCTTGTTTCTAATGGGTTTCACGCTGAAGAGGATCATGAAGCTCGTTTTGACGTTGACAGCACTTACCAAGTTCTTGTTTCTAATAGGGTTTTCGGTGAGATGACTATGAAGTTCGTCTGACGTTAATAGCATTACCAAGCTCTTGTTTCTAATAGGGTTTGTCGTGAGATGACTATGAAGTTCGTCTGACGTTAAGTACATACCAAAATTCTTGTTTCTAATAGGTTTTCGGTGAGTGATATGAAGTTCGTTGACGTTATAGCTTACCAAGCTCTTGTTTCTAAGGGTGTCGGTGAGATGATTGAAGTCGTCTGACGTTATAGCTTACAAAGCTCTTGTTTCTAATAGGGTTTGACGCTGAGATGACTATGAAGTTCGTTTGACGTTAATAGCATTACCAAGCTCTTGTTTCTAATGGGTTTGACGCTGAGATACTAATGAAGTTCGTTCTGGAGTTAATTAACATTACAAAGCTCTTGTTTCTAATGGGTTTGAACGTTGAGAGTACTAAAAGCTCGTATGGGACGTTGACAGTACTACAAAGCTCTTGTTTCTAATGGGGTTTAACGTTGACTAGTACTACAAAGCTCTTGTTTCTAATGGGGTTTAACGTTGACAGTACTACAAAGCTCTTGTTTCTAATGGGGTTTAACGTTGACAGTACTACAAAGCTCTTGATTTCTAATGGGGTTTAACGTTGACAGTACTACAAAGCTCTTGTTTCTAATGGGTTTAACGTTGACAGTACTACAAAACTCTTGTTTCTAATGGGGTTTAACGTTGATAGCACCACAAACTCTTGTTTCTAATGGGGTTTAACGTTGACAGTACTACAAAGCTCTTGTTTCTAATGGGGTTTAACGTTGGTAGCACTACAAAGCTCTTGTTTCTATGGGGTTTAACGTTACAGTACTACAAAGCTCTTGTTTCTCATGGGGTTTAACGTTGACAGTACTACCAAGCTCTTGTTTCTAATGGAGTTTAACGTTGACAGTACTACAAAACTCTTGTTTCTCATGGGGTTTAACGTTGACAGACTACCAAGCTCTTGTTTCTCATGGGGTTTAACGTTGATAGTACTACAAACTCTTGTTTCTCATGGGGTTTAACGTTGATAGACTACAAAACTCTTGTTTCTAATGGGGTTTAACGTTGATAGTACTACAAACTCTTGTTTCTAATGGGGTTTAACGTTGATAGTACTACAAGCTCTTGTTTCTGATGGGGTTTAACGTTGACAGCACTACCAAGCTCTTTTTCTAGGCTGAGAGGACCAAGAAGTTCGTCTGACGTTGATAGTACTACAAAGCTTTTGTTTCTAATGGGAGCTGACGTTGAGAATAATATGAAGCTTGTTTGACGTAGATAGTACTACCAATGGACATCAAAGAAAACAAAGAGACAGTTTGATGGAAGCAGACAAAAGTAGATCACTCATAAGGAAGATTAGGAAAAGAAGGGGGATTTGGAGCACCTGGTCACAACGGGAAAGCTGGAGGGAAAGAGAGCACCTTGTAGACCCAGGGAGAAAATGCTGGACGGACTTGCAGAGTGGCTGGGGACGAGGGGGGTGGGAGAGATGCTAGGCGCAACGAGAGATAGAGACAGATGGAAGTCCATGATCGCCAACGCCATGCGGCAGGCACCTGATGATGATGATGAGTACTACCAAGCTCTTGTCTCTAATGGGGTTCGACACTGAAAATACTATGAAGCTCGTTTGACGTTGCTAGTACTACCAAGCTCTTGTTTCTGATAGGGTTTGACGATGAGAGGAATATGAAACTCCTTCGATGTTGATAGCACGACCAAGCTCTTGTTTCTAATGGAGTTTAACGCTGAGAATACTTTGAAGCTTGTTTGACGTTGATAGCAATAACACGTTCTTGTTTCTAATGAGGTTTTGATGCTGAGAGGACTATGAAGCTTGTTTCACGTTGATAACACTCCCAACCTCTTGGTTCTAATGGGATTTAACGCTGAGAGGAATATGAAGTTGCTAGATAGATAGATAGATAGATAGATAGATAGATAGATGAAGATAGATAGAATAGAAGACAGACAGATAGATAGATAGATAGACAGACAGACTAGATAGATAGATAGGCAGGTAGATAGATAGATAGATAGATCGATATAGATCAGACAGACAAGACAGACAAATAGCTAGCTAGATAGACAGATAGATAGCTAGATAGATAGATAGTACAGCTAGATAGATAGATAGATAGATAGACAGACAGACAGACAGACAGACAACATAGCTAATAGTAGATAATAGCTAGATAGATAGATAGAAGATAGATAGACTGATAGATAGATAGATAGATAGATAGATAGATAGATAGATAGATAGATAGATAGATAGATAGATAGATAGATAGATAGATAGATAGATAGATAGATAGATATGCTGAGGCCTAAACTGATTTCCCAACATTTTCTTCATACAAGCTTTTAGTCAGAACAAGTTTTTGGTTTCAGGTCGTAAATGGTGCAGTCAGGTGTATGTCCTACGTATTTGATAGGAAATAAATAAAATATACATATTTCAAAAAGAAAATCTATTTCTGTGTCATCGATTTTTTTCAATGTTGTAAAAGAAACATCCTTCCTTCGTTCCGTCCTTTCTGCCTTCCTTCTTTTCTTCCTTTCTTTCTTCTTTTTTCCTTCTTTCCTCCCTTTCTTCTTTCTTCCCTCCCTTTTTTTCCTTCCTTTCTCGTTTCTTCCATGACTTCCTCTTTACCTGTCTTCCTTTCTTTACAGATGCCTTCCTTCCTTCTGACATGCAATCCTTCCTACCTTCCTTCTATCCCTCTTCCTTCCTGTCTGTCTCGCTTCCTTCCTTCCTTCCTGTCTGCCTGTCTTTCTCTCTTCCATTTTCCCTTCCTTCCTTCCTTCCTTCCTTCTTGCTTCCTGCCTTCCTGTCTGTCTGCCCTCTTTATTGCTTCCCTTCTTTTCAACATTGTTGTTGTTGTTGTTGTTTTGTTGTTATCAACCAACTGAAAGCCTATGAAAGCATACAGTGAATCTACATGTACAATGTTCATCTTAATGGAAAACTCTGGGCAAGACAGTGTAACTGTCAGAATATTCTTATAGACCCAAAACATTGACAGCAAGGTCGTCTCCCTTGCAAAGTTACAACCAGACAAAAACAAGCTAAAAAAACGACCTTTTCCTCAACAGAAGAAGCTGTCTGTCTAGTCTGAAATATACAATGAAACAGTCATCTTTGAGGAGACAACGCATAATAAATAAATAAATAAATGAGTAAGTAAGTGAGTAAATAAATAAAAATAAAAAGTAAACGAAAAGATAAATAATGAGTAGGTAAGGATACAAATGAACAAATAAATAAATAGATAAGTAAATAAATAAATAAGTAAATAAATAAATAAATAATACATAACAAAATGAAAAATAGATAAACAAATAAAAAATAACTAAATGAATGAATGAATGAATGAATTTATTAATTAATTAATTAATAGAGAGAGAAAGGAAGACTATTCGCTTGTGGCGAGAGAACATTTCAATAGACCTTCGCAGAGCGTAGTGTCAATATTTTGGCCTTTCGAAACGAAACACCGTGTCAACTGATATTACATTTATTTTCCCTTTCGTCTTTACCTTTTCCCCAAGGCGTTGACAATGCAGGGCATGATTGCATGGCGGATCTTATGGTGTTTTAAATGCGGTTATTGGTAAGATAAAAATTCCCCCCGTTGGGTTGCCGGGGGCTCTTTCAGTATAAATAGTATCTCCACCTTCTGGAAATTCTGTGCTAGAAATTTCTTCTTTTCTGTCACTCTCTTTGTTTCTGCCTTGTTGCCTTGCTTTCTGTCATTTCTACTTATTTTTCTGCCTTAATGGTCCATTCACCTGTATTTTTTCGATAAAGTCTTACGTGCTTTTTCTTTGGATTGATAATTGGGTACATGTATTAAGTGCATTTTTGGTTCTAAGGGGGTGAGATATGCGGAAGTAGTTTTAGGTAATTTATGCCTGTTTTTGTATATGTTTTGGTGTCCTTACGTATGCTTATATTTGTATTCAGGTGTGTTTTTTAAAGCTTCCCTGTGCGATAAATCTGGGCGGAATGGTCCTACGCGGGGGTATGTCCTTATATTATGTGCGCGAATGCGTTGATATGTGTACTTAATTTTTTTTTTTTTTCCTGTTGAAGTTTTGTGTGTTTTGAAGCGGTTATAGCCCTAATATGGCTCTGCGCAGTCGGCTGGGCTTTAAACATCAATAAAAGAAAGAAAGAAAGATAAAAATTCTTAAAGGGAGGAAATCCGTTAGCATAGGCTTGCATACCTTCTCAATGTACAGGTGCAAAGCTCGTCTTTTTGTAAGTTTGCTTAGACCCAAAGCAAACTTATCATCTAAGATCGACTGTGCCATCGTGGCCAGGTATCTTTACAACACAGTCTGCGTCATATCGAAATAGGATTCAAACCAGAGATAGAAAGATAGATAGGAGAGAGACAGCGAGGGAGAAAGAGAGAGACAAAGAGAGAGAGAGGGGGGAGAGCGAAAGAGAAGAAAGAGGCAGAGAGAGATGCAGAAAAGAGAAAGGAGAGAGAGGAGAGGAGAAGAGAGAGAGATAGAAAGAGAGAGAGATAAAGAGAGAGATAAAGAGAGAGGGATAAGGAGAGAGAGACAGAGAGAAAGAGAGAGAACACACAGAGACAAGTGGAGAGAGAGAGAGAGAGAGAGAGAGAGAGATAAAGACAAGGAGAGAGGTAAAGAGAGAGGGATAAGGAGAGAGAGAAGAAAAGAAAAAGAGAGAGAGAGAGAGAGAAAGAGAGAGAGACAGAGAGACAAAGAGAGAGAGAAGAGAAGAAGAGAAAGACAGAAAGAACAGAAAGAGAGACATAAAGATAGAGAAACACAGAGAGCAAGAGAGAGAGAGAGAGAGACGGAGACAGAGAGAGACGGAGACAGAGAGAGAAAGAGAGAAGAGAGAGAGAGAGAGACAGGTAACAGGGTAATCCATTTTTATAAGCTGCCTTTTAATATCCGTCCCTGTCTACCGCCCACATTTGGCGAAGATCCCTTTCCCCAAGGCTGTAACACCATTGAGAGGTGGTTGTTTTTTTCCCTTTGTAATACAATATACATTCAAATATTTACTGACATCCTCTTCTAAAACAGATAAAAAGAAAGAGAGTACTAACATGATTTTTATGAATATGAATGTTATTCAGTTTTAGCCAAGGCTCCTGTACGACCTCTCCATTCTGCTTCTGATAATGCTATACTTTGTGTGTGTGTGAATTTCCGGAAACAGCTGTTCCAAAGTTGGTTACCGCTCTGTTTCTGTGTCTAGTCCATACAAATGGAACGAGCTTCCCCTGTACATTCAACAGTCACATACTTTGTCTTCTTTCAAGTCTGACCTTCCCTCCGTTGGGTTGCCAGGGGCTCTTTCAGTATAAATAGTATCCCCACCTTCTGGAAATTCTGTGCTAGAAATTTCCTCTTTTCTGTCACTCTCTTTGTTTCTGCCTTGTTGCCTTGCTTTCTGTCATTTCTACTTATTTTCTGCCTTAATGGTCCATTCACCTGAATTTTTTCGATAAAGTCTTACGTACTTTTTCTTCGGATTGATAATTGGGTACATGTATTAAGTGCATTTTTGGCTCTAAGGAGGTGAGATATGCGGAGGCAATTTTGGGTAATTTATGCCTGTTTTTGTGTATGTTTTGGTGTCCTTATGTATGCTTATATTTGTATTCAGGTGTGTTTTTCAAATCTCCCCTGCGCGAAAATCGGACGGAGTGGTCCTGCGTCGGGGGCGTCCTTGGATTGTGTGCGCGAATGCATTAATATGTGTACTTAATTTTCTTTTCTTTTTTTTCCCTATTGAAGTTTTGTGTGTGTTTTGAAGCGGTTATAGCCCTGATATGGCTCTGCGCATTCGGCTGGGCTTTAAACAACAATAAAAGAAAGAAAAAGAAAGACTTAGGACATTCCTTTTTGTCCAGCAGTGATTTCCCCCTTTGTGCGCCCACTTTTCGTCCCACTTCCATTCTGTCCTTCTCCTCACGGTTCGTGTTTGTTTTGTACCCTTGGGTTTTTGTCATCGCCAGTGAATGTTTTGGTGAATGAGGACAGTGGCGTTTTGATTTGATTTACATATCAAGTAACATAACTCTTGAGAGTCACGGAGTTATCTCCCACGTAGAATTTCTCAAACCCAATACAGTTTGCGCTACCCATTCAGCTAGCATAGAATGTTCTGAGCTTACCACTTTTTGCTTTGTGGCTACGTCTATGCTAGCTGAATGGGTAGCGCAAACTGTGTTGGGTTTGAGAAATTCTACATGGAAGATAACTCCGTGACTCTCAAGAGTTATGGTACTTAGTTGATATTTAAAATTCTCCCTGCTTCCCTGTTATTTCCTCTGGTATTACATATCAAGATTAAATTTTGGCGCCGTATCAATGCCGTCATTTTTGTTATTGAAGGTGGTAGCACATGTGAAACACAAATTAAGATATACAAGGTATTCTCAATAGAAAAACATCTGTAATATCAGTGCAATTAAAACCTATGATAAAACGGAATTCAGTGTTTTTAGTGTTACATAAATATTCAAACGAATTCAAATTGAACAAACCAACTCCATCGTGTGTTTTCATCAGAAGGCTAAGTTAGATCTAAAGTTACACAGACTCCATCTTTCTCTCTCGTTTTGAACAAACATTTGGTATTCACGGTACTGCTCTTTCTTGGTTTTTCTCCTATCTCACTGATCGCTTTCAGTCAGTTCTTATCGATGGAAGTCAGTTTGACCCTGTTAGGCTTTCTTGCGGAGTTCCTCAGGGTTCTGTGCTAAGGTCTGTCCTTTTGACCCTTTATACCTCACCCCGAGTTAGCATCATCAACCAACATGGCGTGAAACATTATTTTTTTAGCAGATGATTCACAACTCCAGAATAGCACCACCCCTGAAAATATCACTTGCCTTATCTCGGAGAAAGCTGAAGGGAAAGAGAGCACCAGGAAGACCCAGGGAGAAAATGCTGGACGGACTTGCAGAGTGGCTGGGGACGAGGAGGGTGGGGGAGACGCTAGGGGCAACGAGAGATAGAGACAGATGGAAGTCCATGATCGCCAACGCCATGCGGCAGGGCACCTGATGATGATGATGATGATTATCTCGGAAGCATCCAGCTGCTAAATGATATCCAGAACTGGATGACACAAAATAAACTACTGTTAAATGGTGATAAAACTGAAACCATGCTAGTAGGCATCAAAAATAAACTTGCCTCTACATGTATTACACTGAATACATGCAGCTAAGTGACAACATCATCCTTCTCTCTGATTCTGTCAAGAATCTGGGTGTGACCTTGGATAACACTCTTTCTATGCAGAAGTTTCTTACGCAGACCTGCCAGTCATGCTACTATCAGATTTGGCGCATTGGTTACATTCGAAGATATCTGAGGCTGCATCTAAGCTTGTGACATCTCTTATTTTGTCTCGTCTTGATTACTGTAACACTCTCCTTTCTGGACTAAAACTAAAACGAAACTCAATTTCCATAAGGCTGGATACACTCATTAGCACATAGGCCTTAAGCCTTATCAATCTGCTTGTTTAAACGCTTTGACTCCCACACACCATCCACTTTCTGCAAAAATTTAACCCTTTGGCTCCCTCACTCTATCCAACAGCTTCCTACAGGAATCAAAGGGTTAAACCAATTACAAAACTGAATACTACGAAAGAAGTAAGACTTAATCAAAGCAGACAGAAAGTAAGTTAGGCATTTAACCATGAAAACATACACGTGTCTCCATGCATTCAAAGGCTGATACGTGTGTGTGTGTGTGTGTGTGTATGTGTGTGTGTGTGTGTGTGTGTGTGTGTGTGTGTGTGTGTGTGTGTGTGTGTGTGTGTGTGTGTGTGTGTTGTGTGTGTGTGTGTGTTGTGTGTGTGTGTGTGTTGTGTGTGTGTGTGTGTGTGTTGTGTGTGTGTGATCAAGTGCGTTTGTGTGTGTGTGTGTGTGTGCGTGTGTGTATGTGGTGATCTTGTGAGTCTGTGTGCGTGTGCGATCTTGCACGTTTGAATGTGGGTGTGGGTGTATGTTGTTATATTTGTTATGTTTGTGTGTATGTGTGACTCAGAGTGACAGACACAGGCAAACAGACAGTTAGACAGGCAGACAGACACAGAGATGGATGACTACACAAAGAACAAGACCGACAAGAGAATCTCCCTTACCAGATGATCTGATCTGACACAGTCTCACCAGATTCAAACAAGGAATGGAAAAGGTAACAAAACAGCGATGTTTTCATAGCAAACACTGACAGCTGAGCTGGTGATTCCCGGCGTCTGGACGTGTCATGTTGCAGGTATCGCCAAATTGTGCCAAATGTCCGCTGTTTGGGACGCGGCACTGTACAAGAGGGTGTAAGTCTTTTGAAGATTTGGATAGATAGTAAAAACTCGAAGTTTGACGACCTATTTTTTTTTTCTGGTTAGTTAGTCAGTTAGTCAGTCAGTTTGTTAGTCAGTAAGTGAGACAGTTAGTCAGCTAGTCAGTCAGTCAGTCAGTCGGTTGGTTGGTTGGTTGGTTGGTTGGTTGGTTGGTTGGTTGGTTGGTTGGTCGGTTGGTTGGTTGGTTGGTTGATTGGTTGGTTGGTTGGTTGGTTGGTTGGTTGGTTGATGGTTGGTTTGTTGGATGGTTGGTTTGTTGGTTGGTTGGTTGGTTGGTTGGTTAGTTGGTCAGTTGGTTGGTCGGTTGGTTGGTTGGTTGGTTGGTTTGTTGGTTGGTTGGTTGGTTGGTTGGTTGATTACGTACTCATTTACGCACTTACCTACTGACTGACTGACTGACTGACTGACCTGCTTTTTTACTCGCTTACTTAATTGCTTGCTTTATTGTTTAGTTAATCAATTATCTATTTAGTTAATAAGTGATTTATTTGGGTTTTTTTTTTCTTTTATTTAGTTGACTGATTATTTGTTTATTTATTTTATTTATTTATTATTTATTTATTTATTTATCGATTTATTTACTTATTTAGTTCGTTAGTTGGTCGGCGCGGTGGTGGGGTGCTTAGGACACTGATCTTTCTGTTTTGGGGTCTGGGTTCGACCCTTTGTTTGTACTGTCTGGTGGGTAAAAGTGGGGGGGGGGGTTACAATTTTCCTCCTCTCCCAGTACAGACCTGCTAGTGCTGAACCCTCCATCGTGTGTACACGCACACAGAACACCAATTAGACACGTTAAACATCCTGTAAGTTATGTCAGTGTTTGATGGATTACGAAAACACGAAACACGGAAAACACCAAGGGCAGAGAATGACTGCCTGAATGGGAGGGGGGAAAACCCCAGCATGCATGTACACGGAAATACCCAATCATATAATTCAGGACACGTGGTAATTTTCAGCCAAGAATGGAAAATAAAGTGCTGCCTCGTCTTCCATCTGCACTAATTTTGTGTCACTAACTCCGCACCGCCTGTTTCGTTCTGTTCTACAATGCACTTCAATTCCACACCCACCAAAATTGAGGTTAATATCAAAACAGAGTGAAAGGCGACAGGGTCTGGGACTGTATTTTACAGTGCCATCATGAGGCAGGAAAGGGGAATTAGAGCACCTGGTCATAACAGGAAAGCTGGAGGGGAAGAGTGCACCAGGAAGACTCAGGGAGAAATACTGGACGGACATGCAGGATGGCTGAAGGTAGAGAGGGTGAGAGATGTACTTGCAGCGACAGGGATAGATTCGTGTGGAGGGCCATGATCGTCAACGCCATGCGGCAGAGCACATGATAATGATCATCATCATCACCATCATGATGGTGATATATAGGGATGACAATGAAGATAGTATGGAGTCTCTGTTTTGGGTTGAGACCGCGTGACAGATCTGTACTCTCACTGACTTGCATGATACAACCTGACGTCCGGAACACTCCGCAATAACGCATCCGTAAAGTGAATGAGACTTTCTATTCGGTAAAATCTTTTCAAACCATGCTTATATATGCTTGTGTGTATGCATATATGGATATACACACACATATACAAGCAAACAGAAACACACACACACACACACACACACAAACACACACACAAACACACACACACACACAAAACACACACACACACAAACACACACACACACATATATATATATATATATATATATACATGTATATACATATATGTTAACATATGTATGTACATATATATCTATATGTATATATACATACATATGTATATGTATACATAGATGTGTTTGTGTGTGTCTGTGTGTGTGCGCGCGTTATGTATGTATACATAGATTTGTGTGTGTACATATATGCATACTTGAACACATACATGCATACATACATACTTGAATACATAAATACATACACACAAATGAATATAATATATACATGTATGTGTGTCAATGGCAGATGTGATGCGTCTAGTGTGTCGGCTAATGACTGCGTGCTTGTCACCTCTCACTTTCAGCCTGCACCGCTGGCTAGCACTGCTACTTGCAACTATGCGAAAAGAAGAGCAGGATGCGTAAGTCTCTTCCTGTTAGTACATAGCCTCTCCAACAGCAAGCCCTACGTTGTGCCTCCTCGTGGCGACATGCGGTAACTGAGCACCTCACGGACTCACGCTAAATCTCGAGGGACTCGGAGGAGGTCTGGCCCCCAGACGTGCGGCACGCAGGCCCACCGGCATGTGGATATGCCCTGGTGCCCACGAACCAGACCCCCAGCTATGGGTAAATAGCTCCACTGCCTTGTGGACATCTCGGGAGAGAATAAGGCTAGCGGAGAGACCGCAAAAAAAAAAAAAAAAAAAAAAAAAAAAACGATGGAAGGCAACGGGAAGCCACCTTTGTAGTCTCCCAAGAACATTATGGACGGAGAAAGGAAGGAAAATGAAGATAACAATGTCAATAGGTGCCCCATCGGTAGGGACCGTCATGCGGCGCAGGTGAAACCAGACCATCAGCCAGATACTGCTACCAAACTCAAACTCAAAAATACCAAGATCGCAACATGGAATGTGAGAACATTGCTGCTAAAGGGAAAATTAGAGAATGTCAAAATGGAGATGGAAAGGCTTAACATTAGTATTTTAGGAATAGGGGAAGTGAGATGGAAGGGGGTAGGCATGATAACATCTGGAGAGTATACAGTGATATACTCTGGTGGAAACTCACATGAAAGAGGAGTAGGCATTGTAATAAACAGGGACAAATCAAAAGCAGTTAAGGGATACTGGGCTGTGGTCAACAGAGTCTTGCTGGTCAAATTGGGAGGCAGACCATTCGATATCAACATCATTCAGGTGTATGCACCAATATCCACAAGTACCCAGGAAGACATTGACAACTTCTACGAAGTACATGTATTAGAGATGGCCAAGGCCCAGTGCAAATCACAAGAAGTTACAGTGATAATGGGAGATTTTAATGCTAAAGTGGAAAAGGATAGGGTAGAGGATATAGTTGGACCTCATGGCCTTGGTACACAAAATGAAAGGGGAGAGAAACTTGTAGAATGGGCACAGATGAATGAGTTCATAGTAGGAAACACCTGGTTTGAGCAGCCTAATAGAAGAAAATGGACTTGGATGAGTCCAGGAGATAATACCAAAAATCAGATTGACTAAATCCTGATTATTAAAGATTTAGAAATTCTTTACTGTCAGCAAAAACACTACCAGGCGCAGACTGCAACAGTGACCACAATCCTGTAGTGGGAAGATTTAGGTTGAAATTACGGAAAAGGAAGCAGACCAAAAGCGACATCAAACTAGATCTTGGATTTTTAAAGACAGATGAAGTGATACGTCAAAAATGTAATGTACATGTTCAAAACAAATTCAGTGCTCTGGAAGACGTTGGTGACAATGAGGAACAATGGACAAAGTTGAGAAATTCGATAAATGAGGCTTGAGAAGAAATCCCTGTAGTAGATAGAAAAGCAAACAAGAACTGGATGACAAACAGAATTTCAGGCTTGATGGAGGAACGGAGGAAGGCAAAGAGAAACGAGGAAATACACAGGAAGATAAACAAAGAAATCGGGAATAGGTGCAATGAAGCTAAGGAAGCTTGGCTGAAAACAAAATGCAAAGAAATAGAAGACCAACACAAAACGGATCCTCGGGGTATGTACAGACGAATTGAAGAAGTTGTGCACAGGAAAAATACATGCACATCAACTGGTTGCTTAAAATCGAAAGATGGTACGATTCTCATGGAAAAAGACAAAATATTAGACAGATGGGGAGAGTACATTAAAGAACTTTTTGAAGATGACAGAAACGCTGAACACATTGTATTAAAGAACTTTGAAGGACCACCCATAATGAAAGATGAAGTTAGAGCAGCATTGAAAAAGATGAAACCAGGAAAAGCCCCAGGACCAGACAACATTACCACAGA
>JAPXFY010000023.1:56770563-56773063 GCA_030674185.1 Monoplex corrugatus
AGAAAGAAGGAAAGAAAGAAAGAAAGAAGAAAGAAAGAAGGAAGAAAGAAAGAAAGAAAGAAAGAAGGAAAGAAGAAGAGAAAGAAGAAGAAAGAAAGAAAGAAAGAAAGAAGAAAGAAAAGAAAAGAAAGAAGAAAGAAGAAAGAAAGAAGAAAGAAAGAAAGAGAAGAAAAAGAAAGAAAAAAGAAAAGAAAGAAGGAAAGAAAGAAGAAAGAAAAAGAAAGAAAGAAGAAAGAAGAAGAGTAAGAAAAGAAAGAAAAGAAAGAAAGAAGGAAAGAAAGAAAGAAAGAAGAAGAAAGAAAGAAAGAAAGAAAGAAAGAAAGAAGGAAAGAAAGAAGAGAAGAAAGAAAGAAAGAAAGAAAAGAAAGAAAGAAAGAAGAAAGAAAGAAAGAAAGAAGAAGAAAGAAAGAAAGAAAGAAAGAAAGAAAAGAAAGAAAGAAAGAAAGAAAGAAGAAAGAAAGAAAGAAAAAGAAGGAAAGAAAGAAAGAAAGAAAGAAAGAAAGAAAGAAGAAAGAAAGAAAGAAAGAAAGGAAAGAAGAAAAGAAAGAGAGAAGAAGAAAGAAAGGAAGAGAAAGAAAGAAAGAAGAAGAAAGAAAGAAGAGAAGAAGAAAGAAGAAAGAAGAAAAGAAAGAAGAAGAAAGAAGAAGAAAGAAAGAAAGAAAGAAAGAAGAGAAAGGAAAGAAAGAAAGAAAGAAAAGAAGAAGAAAGAAAGAAAGAAAAGAAGAAAGAAAGAAGGAAAGAAAGAAAGAAAACAAAGAAACAAAGAAACAATGAAAGAAAGAAGGAAAGAAAGAAGGAAAGAAAGAAAGAAAGAAACTCAAGGAAAGGTAGATGATGAAGACAAAGAAAAAAATAAAACAAGATGACGAAAAGTAACAAAAACATAAAATAGACAGCCATGTGTGGATGCTACCCATTCTCAGGGTGATGTCCCAAAAAGACAGCCATAAAACGTATTCCGGTGTCAGTATGTAAATCTAGAAGCAAACACTACAATTGGAGTGAAAAGAATACGTCGCAATGTCTCTCCCAGCTGCAATTATCACGCACAATCTCTCTCACGATTTAAAAAAGAAAAGAACAGAACAGAAATGAAATGAAAACCACAAAGAAGGACGGGGGGTGGGGGTGGGGGGGGTGGGGGGGTGGGAATTGTCCTTCACAGTTGAATGGTGTGGCGGGAAAACTAGAAAAGGCACACAGCACACATACACACACACACACATAC
This sequence comes from Monoplex corrugatus, assembly GCA_030674185.1. NCBI lineage: Eukaryota > Metazoa > Mollusca > Gastropoda > Littorinimorpha > Ranellidae > Monoplex > Monoplex corrugatus. The sequence goes on from JAPXFY010000023.1 coordinate 56,771,792, forward strand.
ACACACACACACACACACGCACGCACGCACGCATGCACGTGCGCACACACACACACACAAATACTCATACACAACACACACACACACACACACACACACACACACACACTAACACACTAACACGCGCACACGAACGGATCGTATTCGAACGCTTGTACGTGCATGCAAGTACACGCACGGACACACACACTCACCACACACACACACACACACACACACACACACACACACACACACACACACACACACACTATATGTATATATATATATATATATATATATATAGAGAGAGAGAGAGAGAGAGAGAGAGAGATAGACAGATAGACAGATAGATAGATAGATAGATAGATAGATAGATAGATAGATAGATAGATAGATAGATAGATAGATAGATAGATAGATAGATAGATAGATAAATAGATAGAGATATGTATACACGCACGCACTGAAACTCATGATTTAAACTAAACAGTTGTCAATCTGTGAACATTTATCGTGTTTAGACCGACGGTATTAAAGCCAAAGTTATGGACAGGGAGACAAAGAGAGAGAGGGGGGGGGGGATGGAAACGTAGAGAAAGAGAATGAGAAAGGATGAGAGAGAGAGAGAGAAAGAGAGAGAGAGAGAGAGAAAAAAAACGAGGAGACAGTGAGAGTGAATGAGCGTGTGCTGCGTATGTGTCAGAGAGAGAGTGAGAGAGAGACAGAGAAAGAGACAAAGAGAGAGGGAGGGAGAGGGAGAGACAGGCAGACAGTCAGACAGAAAGTCAGAGAGACAGAGAGAGAGAGACAGAGACAGAGACAGAGACAGAAAGAGATTCAGACAGAGAGAGAATGAATCTGTCCTGTCCAACGAATTAAATCTTAGCATACAGGCCAGCTTACACATAATGCCGTTGCTAATCTACTTATACTAAACGAAAATAGGACCGGTAGTGGAAAAGTATTTCAATTCAAAAGTGAGAGAGACAGACAGACAGATAGACAGACAGACAGATACACAGAGACAGACAGATAGAGGGGGAAGACAGACAAGAGAGAGAGGGACAGACAGACAGACAGACAGAAGAGAGAGAGAGACAGAGACAGATAGAGACAGAGAGAGAGAGACGGACAGGCAGTCAGGCAGAGACAGAAAACAAAGAGAGAGAAAAGGAGAGAAAAACAGAGAGAGAGAAAGAGAAGAGAAGAGAGAGGGAGACAGACAGACAGACAGAAACAGAGAGAGAGATAGAGATACAGAGAGACAGACAGACAGACAGACAGAGAGAC